>VXAU01006133.1:87554-296338 GCA_013399695.1 Formicarius rufipectus | reverse complement strand
TTTTTAATTTTTTTTGATGCAACTCAGTAATTTTTGACATCTCTTCCTCCCAGTAGGCTGCGAAAATGAGGGTCTTAAGGTGATAGGATGAGTTTATAACCTCTTACTGTTCCTAGGAACAAGTTGTGGACTAGTGAGCATTACAACCCATGGATTTGCCTTTCCCAAGCAGCACTGTGTGATGCTTAGAGTTTGAAGTATCCTCTCACCATGATGTTTGTGATCAGCAAGAAATGATGCAAGTAGGATAACATCTTGCAGTACCAATGGCAAAAAGGGTGAGATAAATGTGGATGACTGTGACACAGAGTTTTCTCAATAATGTATGCCATGGCTGTGCTGTGTTCTCTCAAAAGATAAGCAGTTTCATATAGCTGACAGCTTGTTTAATCTACATTCCTTTTTTCTGCGAATAAATTTGTATGGTCCCATGATGAGGAAATGGCTTGTTTTGCAGAGACTAGTCTGCTCCTAGTATCTTCTACTTCTATAACAACAGGATGGAAACTTCAGGTGATGAGTTCTTTTCAATTTCTACTACAAATTGGATTTACTCATTGATGTCACAGGTGTTGCATTCTGTAACAAAATCTCTTTGCATTTCTGTCCAACACCCAGGGAGTACTTAATTCTTTACAATGTAAACAAGTACTCCTAAAGATAGCAAAGTTGCTTTGTAAAATAGATGTTTGTCTACCCTTTTTTTAGTCATCTGTCTTGTTATTCAGCTTTATTGAAAACCATATGTTTATTCCTTATGTAGTAAACTTTAATTCTATTATCCATGTATTCAGTTAAAATGCAGAATCTCAGCAAGTATTTAATTATATTTTGGGAAATACTCCTAGTAACGTGCTAAAAGGTCAGGACGTTTTGTAAGATCATACTATGGGCATGTAACTATGCTAATGAAGCTAGGAAATATCGTGCTGCAACTAAATATTGACGTTAAATCATTGGGATTTTTTTGTAATTCATATGGAAATACTTTGCATGCTCTTGTAGGAAGCAATGTTGACCCTTTTAATTTATAAAAATGCCTGTCATTTTGGTTTTCTTCTGTGTGACAAGTTTCAGAACTAAACCACATTTTTTTCTCATGAATGAAATAATNTGTGTTCTACCTTTTTGATAATTGGAAGCTGCGAGAGCTTGGTACTCCAGCACATTTGGATGAGTGCAAGGCCTTTAAGAATTGTTCAGTGTCCTAATGACCACTTGACCAAGAAAGCATCCTTCTATTTCAGGTACTGCTTGTGTGGACAGGAACACTTTGGACCTTAATTTTTGGATGATTGTACTGTCTGGTTTCTGTAGTNCCATGATGTTTGTGATCAGCAAGAAATGATGCAAGTAGGATAACATCTTGCAGTACCAATGGCAAAAAGGGTGAGATAAATGTGGATGACTGTGACACAGAGTTTTCTCAATAATGTATGCCATGGCTGTGCTGTGTTCTCTCAAAAGATAAGCAGTTTCATATAGCTGACAGCTTGTTTAATCTACATTCCTTTTTTCTGCGAATAAATTTGTATGGTCCCATGATGAGGAAATGGCTTGTTTTGCAGAGACTAGTCTGCTCCTAGTATCTTCTACTTCTATAACAACAGGATGGAAACTTCAGGTGATGAGTTCTTTTCAATTTCTACTACAAATTGGATTTACTCATTGATGTCACAGGTGTTGCATTCTGTAACAAAATCTCTTTGCATTTCTGTCCAACACCCAGGGAGTACTTAATTCTTTACAATGTAAACAAGTACTCCTAAAGATAGCAAAGTTGCTTTGTAAAATAGATGTTTGTCTACCCTTTATTTAGTCATCTGTCTTGTTATTCAGCTTTATTGAAAACCATATGTTTATTCCTTATGTAGTAAACTTTAATTCTATTATCCATGTATTCAGTTAAAATGCAGAATCTCAGCAAGTATTTAATTATATTTTGGGAAATACTCCTAGTAACGTGCTAAAAGGTCAGGACGTTTTGTAAGATCATACTATGGGCATGTAACTATGCTAATGAAGCTAGGAAATATCGTGCTGCAACTAAATATTGACGTTAAATCATTGGGATTTTTTTGTAATTCATATGGAAATACTTTGCATGCTCTTGTAGGAAGCAATGTTGACCCTTTTAATTTATAAAAATGCCTGTCATTTTGGTTTTCTTCTGTGTGACAAGTTTCAGAACTAAACCACATTTTTTTCTCATGAATGAAATAATGCTCTCTACCTTCATTGTATTTCAGCCTTCTGTATTTGAATAAAACCATGGAGAGATGAGTGAATGTAATCTGTCATCTGTCAGATGATATTCACTAATTTTGGCAGGAAAATGTATTGAAGCAGTTTAGGTAACATTAAAATACAAGGCATATATATAAAAAGGAAAAATAAAGGAGGTGATTCTTGACTCCAACTGGGTTAAATGGCATAAGAAAATTAAGTATTTTACCTCTGAACTCTGCCAATGCTGAGGAGGCTGAAATTGTTCTGGGATTTTGGAACTATTCCCAAGGCTCAAGTTGTCTGAAAATTATGAAAAGATTTTTGCAGGTAACAGTCTTAGGTAAAAATGGGTACTGCAGTAAGATATCATCAATAGATACTGGGATCTGACACACTGGAATTATCGGATACCTAATTCTTTTGTCCTCATTTTATTTATGATTTAGAAAGGAGCTTGAAAACAAACTTGAGCAACAAACATTTCATTTAGTTTAGGAGGAAATATGGTATTGGATGAAAAACATGTACTTATTATGTGTGTGTGTTTCTAGCTACCTGAGAGCTAAAGGTGAATGTGACTTGTACTATTTTTTAACAATAACCACTAATCTGATGAAAAAGAAAAGTTTTATTGTCTTAAGTCATATAGTTTTGCATTTCATTATCATGTTTAAATAATTGGAGGCAGAAAGTGTGACAATTTATGAATTTATGTCCCTCTATATTTTTTTGGGTTACAGTAAATAAAGGAACTGCTATTATAATTCTTTTATTTATTTATCTTTGACAAATTGCACTTTATTAGACAATATTTACAATCTGAAAACTGTCAAAAATATATAAAAATATCTGTGAATAAATCAACTTTCTTACTTTGTCACTCTTAGATTTGGATTCAAGTGTCTGGCATTACTTTTTGGGGGGTCAGAATACTAAAAAAAATCTACACTGATTGCAGATCTGCCTTGACTGAATGCCTGTGGTCTGCTACTTAGCACTCCAAACAACTCCACCTATTTTATATCTTTTCTACAAACCATGTTCTGTAGCTAAATTACAGTTTTTGAAGTAGAGCATGAGTTGACCAAAGAAATTATTGAGTATTTAGTGTTTAATGAGTGCTTAAAGCTTCTTTGACAAAAAGTAAGAATATCTTTTGAAAGTCTCCAAAGATTTTGTGTGTTTGAGTTGTCTTGATTTAAATAAAAGGCTTATTTGGCACAGTAGATATTTGCTATACTTAAGTAGAAAATTATACAGCAAAATATTTTATGTAGAAGGTTTCGAAGATGTCTTACAAGTATTGAGTATTTAGGACCATATTTTTAAAATTGTGAGGGAACAGGCTGATATATTTCCATTGGAACCTGTGAAAACCTCAAAAAAAAGAAAAAAAAGGAACGTACTCCTGACTTATATCAAGTATAAGGCAAAAAAGGTAGCATTACATGTGTCATCACTCTGTACAGAACTTGGACTTTCACTGAGAGAGAATGCAGGAAATACTTTGCTGGAGCTGCAAATATTTTTTTCACAACAGGCATTCACAGAATAACTTAAGAGGATAATACAAATCTTGTATTCTGAAGGAAGAGCTCTTGTTTCAAGAGTTGAAACTTCTGGGATTTTTTTAATTTGGCATACAAAAGGGCATGTGAAGACAGGAGAATCCATAAATAATGCTAAGGTTCTAGCAGCCTGCCATTCTGACAGCATATTTTATAAACAACCATAAATAACACTCACTGCAGCATATCAGAGGCAATTATCCCATGCCATCAGCACCATTGCTCTGATTTACTGGGATCTTTGAAGGAAAGAAATACCTGTCATACCAAACTGCAGAGCTCTAATATGGTTGATATTTTTTCTTCAGAGTTCATTATGTTTGACTCTTTGTTTTCTGCTTGTTTTGTGTTTCAAAATACAGTCAAGAATGAACTTGGATAATTGTTTCGGAATTGCAACAGAGTATAGGTGCAAATCTGGTTGTACTGCTAAATAAGAATAATGCTCTTAGGAAAAGTGCTTTTCTTCTGAGCAAAATCCTTTTGTTTTCAAAGTGGCTTAAGGAGCAGAAGCAAAATAAACAGGATTAGAAGGATAATGAGAAGGTGGTGGTGCCTGAGGGGAGGATTCCCAAGAAAGGGTTATGTGTTTCTATGCTGCACTACAGTGATGCTCAGATGTCTCTAGAGCAGATGTGATGTGCTATAAGGAATGGCACATTGGCTGGTAGGTTCTGCAGGTGTCAAATAGCTTCACTGGCAAAGAGGTGACCCTAGGAAAGCTTTCTCATAAGGGTTGCGTTATGTAAGGGACAAACTCCTATTGTAAATTAGGAATGACAGCAAACAACAGACTTGGAAACCTTAATGTTTTAAACTGTAAGGAGAAATGTCTAACCCACTACCTTGGATATCTAGTGCCCTGAGACCCACTGATCCTTTGTAAGTTTTTAGAGGAAAACCAAAGTTTGGATATTTTGAGGTATTTTCCAGAGTGAAGAGGTCAAACTGAAATTTATAAGTTACATATTGTATAGTGCTCGAATAGGTGATGCGTGATGTTCATGCTCCCGTTTTTTTCCAGCACCAGGGGCATGTAGGCTGGATTCCGTAGAGTATGTCTGTTGTCTGTGTGGAGCTTGTGTAGGCATACTGCCACTATGCAGCAAGGTTGTGCAGGTACTGAAACAACATATTCTTGACAGCCTAGGCCTGAACCTAGGATTTTGCATAGGATTTTGTCTTGGTGTATGTTGAACGTCTTAAGGCCATTCTGCCTGGTGGTGATTGTTGGTTATTTCATTTGTTTAGGGGTGGGGTGGGTTTGTTGTTGTTTGTTGTTGTTTTTGCTGTTTGGTTTTGGTGGCTTTTTAAAATTATATATCAAATCAAGATGAGTCACACTGCAATATAAGTATAGCCTTAGAAATTTAGGAGATCTGAGTTCTTACGATGCTGACTTAAAAGAACTTAACAAGAGAAAGCTTGACCTGATAGCTTGGCCAGAATGCACGTTAAGCAATTTATTTTGTCTGCTTTTAGTTCCTCAGACTGATGTAGTTTTTGGCCAATGTTTTGAAAAGGTCTTTAACATACATAACTTAGAAGACCTATTTCTCAGGTCAATCAATTTTATATCATAGTTCACAGAGATTTTGAAGAAGGACTTTGGAACATGGGAAGAGTATTATCTAATGTCACTATTTCAAAGCTGGTGCTTTTCAAAATAAATAAGATAGCCCACAGCATGCAAAATTTAGAAAACAGAATTTCATCATGTATGGACACTTGACAAAAAAAGATCTGTCTTGCAGGAAGTATATGTCAGTAAAAAGAATAATTTGGTAACAATGCAAATAGATGGTTATTAAATGGTAGCCATCTGGAGTAGAAGTAATATTGCATGCAAATTTTCATGAGACTGATTTTGTGTGTAATGGGTAACAGGTCACTCAGAATTGTCTGGTCTTTACAAAATTATCTGTATTTTCTGAAATTTGAGCATCCTTGTAAATATAAAATAGTTATTGTGAATCAATAATCACAAAACATTTCCTTGCAAATACAGTTGGCTTTATCACTTGTTGATTTCTTCTGAATTCTTCATTTTACACATACATTTCAGATTTTCCTAGTTCAAGTGAAATATTTGGGGGATAGGCTGATTAAAGAGCTACTAAAAATACTAGTTGAGGCATGATGCTGCTGAAAGTTAGTTTGACCAGCAAAATAGATAAATTGACATACCTTGATAAAGAGGAATCCCAGTTTATTACCAATGTGCACTTTGAGCTTCTTCTTTTGAATTTATCTCTGATTACAGAAGAAACTCATGAGTTCTTTGGGCAAGTAAAAGGCTAGGCTGTTTCTTGGCTTCAGAGGCTGTTTGTTTACAAAACAGACCAATATAAATTGACAATATGCAGGATTTTTATTCAAAGCTCTCAGGATTTATGATTAAATGCTTGTGCCACGCTTATTTTCATCCTGCATGCCGTTGTGGGCACTGGAATGCTAACTTCCAATTGTGCAAGATATTCCCACAGGATTTTGCTGGTGTACTCAGTGTTTAATCTTTTATACAACACTTCAGCAGATGGTTTCTGCATTGTGCATATTCATTGTAATTTCTATGAATACAAACCTTTAATGACTTATCTTTGAAACAACTCCAGAGTTCCATACCCCTTTCTATTGAAGGTTCTAATTTAAGGAGGCATTTAACAGCTTCTTACTTTCCAAATGGCTCTTTGTCTGTTAAAGTCTGGGAGCTGATTTTTTACTGAAACAAAATTACAACCAGATGTGACTCATATAAAAACTAGTGGTCAGAAGTAACTGAATAGAATCCAGAATCCCCTGGATTCACTGTTTTTTTAACTAGGACTACACCTAGTTAAACTAGTTCCCGTTGGAGAAGTACAGATTCACCAGGTCAAAAATATTGAGGAAAAAAAAAAAAATAGCTGACATTCTGTAGAATTTCAAAGTCCATATCTGAAACCCATACAGCTAAAAAATAATTATTATTAAAATTAATAGTAGAAAATCTTTGGAGAAATACATGATTTTTGAATAGACACAGAAAAGCAACTCTTCTTTAATGTCTTCCTAATACCTTTTTCGTCTCTTTCCTGATTATGGCATATGATTCAGGGAAAATTATTCTAAAAACACTCTTTCTGTTATACTGATGTGAATGATGTTCTAGTGAAAATTAAGTGTTAAGGTATGGTGTTACCTGGCAAAAATGTCAGAACTGCCTATGGGAAGTGCAAATGAAGAAATTTTTTGTAATTTTTTTGACAGATTACTTCTGGAGAAAAGAAAAAATATTAGAGGAAAAAGAGGAGAATCTAGTGACTGTCTTTGCCTAGCACTGTATTCTGGCTAAGGCATTTCTCAGAATCAGAGCTATTTGGCTGATGTTTAATAGAGTGTTAAAAACACTTGGTTACAATTCCAAAGCAATGACTATTTACAGCAATACCTAGAAACTAGCAATTGCTATATTTAATAACAAAATATACAGAAAGCTCTTTGACTTTTGTTATGTGCCCCAACCGCAGCAAACCTCTGCTGAGGCAGTGAAACAGGGTGCAAAATGCCATGGCTGCCCTGGGCAGTGCACGGGCCAGCACAGGTGGTGTATCCAGAGACAGCAGCTTAGATCCCAGAGCAGGGAAACTGTGTTCAAGGGAATATTTGGGGATGTGGCTGTAGCTGGGTGGGGTTGTGGCTGGCAGCAGTGCAGGTTTGCTTATTTTAATCATGTGATATAGACATGCATCAGAGTTAGGTTTTTGGTCATAGTTCGTTTTGTAATAATTTAGACTTGTGTCATTGACTTTGAATCATAGGAGCATTCACATAGCCAGAGCAATCTAGACTCCTAACAATGAACCTTACACTGGCTGTTACCGGTACAGAAATTTACATTTACTTAATTCAGAGACTTTCTTTTTGACTCCTGTATTCAGTAGTTCTGCACCATTTTAACTGATAATCTGGCACAGTTGAATGACTGATGGAGAAGTCTAGTTCAGTCGGGTTTGAACTTGAGGGGAAAAAAACGCACTGTCCTGAAAGTTGTTCAGGGAAAATTGGTCACTGCTAGTTATTATTTATTAACAATGGGGAAGTTCAGAACTGAAAATCTTTCAAACTCTAGAGCAAATTACTGGTAGTTAAAGACAGATAAAACATATACACAACGTAGTATACATGTAGGATCCTAGGATTCATAGGTACCTGTGAAGTCTGATGGTTTTATACAGGTAAGTGAAAGTTGTCTGATTATTTTTCTTCCTTTTAGATCCCCCCTTATGTTTCAGCCTTAATGTCTTAAGTTTAACAGAATTGTCTTTTTAGGATTGTACTGTTATCTACAAGACAGTATGATCTCAGAATGACTTCCGCGTGATTTTGGGTGGAGTTGAGGTTAGATAAATAAACCTGTACTTAGAAATACTTAAGTGTAGTATTTTAAAATGTTAATATTTGTATACTGATGATTAAGTGGAAGATACAGTTCTAGCTATTGCAAGCATGTGCATAACTGGCGATATTATTAGAACCATTAAACTCACTTGGTAAAGTGGAATAAATTAAATTAAAGTATTTGTTCAATTTTCCTTGTACACTCAAGCTCCAAATTTAGCATGTTTTAAAGCCTTTTTAAATTTTGTTTCTATTCATATTATTGAAGTAAAAGAAGTATAAGTGTCAAATTATACCCATTTACCCATACTAATACAACATAAAATGCATAGATATTATGGTAGGGATGCAATAACTGTGTATGCTAGTTGCAGTTTTTCCGTGCTAATGATTTTATTTTGCTTCTCTACTGTAAAGATTCAAGACAGTTTTGGCCCAAATGTTCAGTTTTACTTATGATGGATCTTTTCTGTATTCAAACTGGATGCTGACTTTTTAAAAATACTGTATTGTTATTTTATCCCAAGAAATAGGATGAGAAAAGTTTCTGCAAAAAAATAGTAAACTGTATTTTTGAAAGTCAAAATGCTTAGTATACTGGTAGAATTATAGTAGTTATAGAATAATACTCAATGTCAGTCTTTTTGAAGTTTATTTCCACTTTTCAGTTACTTTTCTTTTGCTTAGTAGAATGAACAGAGTTTGATATTTTCCTAATTTTGCAAAAGTCAATATGCAAGATAAGTGTCTCAAGCATAATTTAATTTTATTTTAGTGGATTGAGTAGGATCATGAAGTAGAAAAGGAATGATGTAATCTTACCCAGAGCACCCTGGGTCATCTTTATTTTTACCCTAGTATGTCAGAAGATCATATTTTTCAGAAAAATCTTTGAAAAGAGCAAGACTGCCGAGGTGTGGCAGGACAAAACAGAAGTGAATGGCTAAAATATGAATGAAGTAGACAACATTAAAAAAAATACTTTTGAGTCTATGTGTAATGGGTAATTGCATTGCACAGCAAACAAATTTTGTGTTACTTTTGCTTATGGAGAAGTCCTTTCAAATAATCAGGAGACACTTGTAGAAAGTAAGTGGTTTCTTCCTGCCCCCATCCTCTGATTTCTTTCAGATGTTCTTATCCTGGTTTTCAGAATTTGTGGATAAGCTGGGACATCAGTATTAGATGTAATGTGTGTTTTCTCTCTATTGCTAACCTCCACTGAATCTTGGAAGAAGAGCTTTTCCAGTTGAGGCCCACTCATGTAGTTACTGTCATGTAGTACTTTGTACGCTTTAGAAATGTTTTGGTGTCTGTCATTGCATGGTCAGAATGCTGTTGCTCTGTTATGCCTGTCCCTTCTAACTTCTTACCAGTCTTCATTTATAGAGGCCAAGAAGGCTTTTAAAAGTTTAAAAAACCCACATTGCTATATAGAGGGAAGAAAACTTGCACAGGATTGGACTGTCTTACTCCTTCTTCTCTGAGAATTTTTTTTTCACTTCTAAGCAGTTTTTATGTAAAGATGATCAAAATATTGATGCAGAAAATACCTTGAAAGAGAAGGATCTGACAAGGCTGGAGTTGAAGGGTTTAAAGGAGCACAAGGAACAGGGCAAGGTGTGACTGTGGTCCATCCTAAAGCACCTTCCTGTCAAGAACACAAACCTCACAGAGGATGGTTTGACCCAAATGACAACCACTTCTTAGAGGAGTAAAATGTTACAAGACCTTATGGTCAAGTTAATGGAACACAGAGAGTTTGTTATAAAAATACTCAAATTCTCACTGCTACTCAACTCACTGTAAAAATAAAAGGTGGAGGAAGGAAAGAAGGGGAAAGCTGGTGAAATACGCAGCTAAAGGTGCTGTGAGGGTCGTGACTGCCAATGTGCAATGTCCTGCTGCAGTGTCTCAAAGCGCAGAAGGTGAGAAATAGTGACATTAACTGCCTGGTTAAACTAAAATGGACTCAATGCTGATACCAATTGCTGGTAGAAGTGGCAGAACATGTACAAAAACAGGGATAAATCTGAGAGATGAGCAGAAGGTGAAAAGGGGAGAAAAGGCAGGTTTTTGAGCAGTGTGTACTGCTCTCAGAATGTAAGTGGTTCTCACTGGACTGTGATAGAGTTAACTTCAAAACTCAAAAGTTAACCCTATAATGAATGTTTTTAATTCATATTTTAAGAAAGTGTGTCTTTGAAGTGTAAATGAGAAGGAAAAAAAGGAATTAAGAGACCTATGCACAAACATCATGACTACTATCACTGATAACATTGTGTTATAAATTAACAATAGAACTAAAGGTTAACTAACAAGAATAGAAGATTAATAAATGGTTTTTGAGGACTATTGAGAAAAATGTGTTAAATATCAATAGTGTATTTAATAATACACATTTCTGAAACAAACACACTAATTATCTGTAATATCACCAGAAAATCTTATGGCGGGAGATGCTTTACATTTGTTAACTAATATAAGTATTGATTGAAAGTTTTAACTATTTTTCTCTTCCACTGATACCACAGCAGAGTAAGTATTCTATTCTAACTTCATTCAAACTCCATTTGACTATCATTATTATTGATTGCTCTTTGATAACTTTTTCAAATTCTGTTTTATTGGCTAACATGCATATTTGAATATAGACACCTGTAGGTTTTTTCTGTGTGAATTTTCATGGCTAAAGTTGTGCATAAGTAATAGTTAATAAGAAAAAAAAATATATCCAGTTTCAGGTGTTCCAATATTCAAATGAGTAGCCTTGTTTCCTTGGGTGAGGAGAGATGTTCCTTGTAATATTAATAATGGTAATAATTAGTAGAATCCCAATATACAAATCCTATTTTTGTAGCATTATAATATAGACTCTATAAATGGATGAAATTTATTTTGTTCTTACTAGCAAGTGTAGATTTGTATTACCAGAACTTCACTTCATCTGCTCCTGGGATATTTTAAAACAAACGGTGTTGAAATTCTGTTATGGAAGTAACAAAACAACATATGCATATAGTATTTAATAATTTTTGAATTTAATTGGAACTGTTCTTTTTGATGACTAAAGGTCTGATTTGGCAACTTTGTAGCTGTGTTATAATGTTTCTGAGGTAACTTATCTATGAGGATGAGCCACTCACCAGATGAAATGTTCCAAACTGTCCAGAGAATTATGTATGTGCTCGATGTATGGCGGTACTAGTTTTCAAACTTCAGTTATGGAATTAGTGTTTTCTAATCAACCTATAATCATACAGGTGGAAACTAATTATGTTCGTATATTTACTCAGTGCGTAGAAATTTTTATAAATTACCTTATTGATTATGACTTGCCATAATCCATATTGCATCCTGAAGTGAAACACTGTTTTCTGCAACAAACTGCAAGCATTTTGAGCGTTACAACCTTTAGTTGTAAGTTCTGCAATCAAAATGTTGCTGATTGAGAAAATCGTGTTGGCTATAAAAATCACTTACTAGGTGAAGTAATGGCCATACATAATGAAAAGGAAATGCCTCACTTGAACCTGTGCTAGTTTACATTAGAAAAGACTAGACAGGAAAAAATCAGGACAGTAGTAAGATATGTTTCTCATGCTTGATGGAGAATCCTGAGGGGTTGTGAAGTTTGTGATGTCTCTGCTCCTTAGTGAGAGCCTGTGGCTCAGTAAGTAAGCAGAGGGGATTTGAAGCTCACCATTTTCACTGTTTCCAGTATCAGGCAAGTATCAGGTTTTTCTTGTCCTGGCAGAGCAAGGCCCCAAGAGCTGTCAGGGCTTGTGTTGTCTAGAGCTGGTTGGGATTTCTTTTCCTGCAGCCCTATGCCAGTGGCCTCTCCAGCTGTAGCTTTTGCTTTGCAAGTGCCAGGGCTGGTAGACCTGGGATGTTGGTGCATTGCCGCTCCAGGGGTCAGTGGGTGGCAGCCCATACCCTGGCTGCGGCTGCAACTGGGGAAGGCATGTGAACATCTGTCACGCAGTGGCTGGCATCCTGTGGGAAGGAAGCAGAAAGTGGTAAAAAAGTGGAAAAACAAACCTAAGAATAGACAAGATGTTCTTTCACAGAGAAGAGACCTTAATTCCTTCCTTCCCTGCCCCTTTCCTCATCCTGTAAGCCTCATATTCATCCTGACAAAAACATCAGCACCCTGGTGACTCATCTGGTTGAACACTGGGGTAGTTAGCCTCTATCACAGTCTGCACTGTTCTTCCAGCGGAATTTGGAGCAACTTGATTTAGTGTGATTTAGGCAGTTGATCAAAAGCTCTGGCTGTAATCTAGTGATATTGTAGACATGATACAATTAATTTATTTTTTATTCTTCTTTAAATGTTGCCTTAAACTTATAGGAAATACTTGCAGCATAGACTGGCAGGGTAAACATACTGCCTTGTATGTCTGGAAGGGGAAAGGTTCTCTTAGAATGACAGGTTGTAGCCCAAGTCCTATATATAAAATTTCCCCCAACTCTTGAAACTGAATTTTTTTGCCATTCTGCTTATGGAGGATTAACTAACTACTTGAATGTACAATTCTCCAGTGAGTTAAATATGCCCATAGGAGTGCTTATGCCTTACAGAATGTTCTCAACAGTAGTGCCCAAGTCTTTAATGGGATGCAAGATACACATTATACTCTTAATTGCTGTCCACTGTGCTGCTGTGGACAGATGTTTCTCTGTAGTTTTTGACTGAGGAAAATTAATCTTGGTAAGTGTGCTGGTTTAGAGTTAGACCAGCAGGAGTCATGAATCCAACTCCGAAAGGGATTGCAAGTCAGAATAACAATTTAATAAAAGATCACAAAATACACTGATACGGAAGGAAAATTCGTTTGTGCCACAAAAACAGATGCACAGCCCAGCACAGTGGGGCATGAGCAGAATGGAGCTCACCAACCCTTGTGCTGGACTCCACGTGGGCCCCCTGAGTTGAAACTACAAAGAAAGGAAGAAACTTGCTGGTGAAAATGCTGGTTGCAGTCTGGTGGCAGTCTCGGTCCGGTCGAGGCTCTGGTCCTCCTCTGGATCTGAAGAAAGAGGTCCCACTCGCAAAACCCCACGCCTGGGCCTTGATGGGAACTCCCAGTCCCTCCCTCAGGGTGGAGAGCTTCATGATGGGTGATCCACTCTGTGAGGTGAATAATGGCATACTCTCAGCATCCCTAATGGCCCATTAGCAGACATGACCCCTCAGGTTGGTGTGAAGGCAGGAAAACTTCCTTATCCCACAGAAGTTCCTAAACACCCAGTTTGTAGCCTGAGAGGTTGGGTGTGCCTTAGGCAGCTGCTGCAAATGGGACATTGTGAGCAGTTTGTGAGAAAAATTACATAGGTTTAGAATACACACCCACCCAGTGACAAACTGGTTCTGGCTACTATAACCAGAACAGTAAGAAATGGTCAGGTTTATCACTGGGTGATGTTCTTCAGGTAGCAGTTATGTCTCTTCTCTGAATATACGTTCCTTAGAGCAAATATCTTGTGTATACTACAAAGTTCTAGAATGATTGTGACTGATGACAGCAGAAATATGTACTTTTGATCTAAAAAAAAATATTAAAAATAAAGGAAAACTTAAAGTATTGCACAAGGTCAGTGGAAGAATTGATTTTCTGTTTGAAGAATATATTGAAATGCTTGACTGTGCCCTATTAGAAGGATCAGGTCTTAAAACTGCTGTTTTATTTGGTGGACTTGTGTTCAAGCATGACAGAGGCCTCAAAGTGCAATTTCTGGATTTTATTTAAGCATCTGCTTAAAGTGAGTTTTTCCTAAATATGTATACTTTTCTAAATAAACTTGCATAGTGTTTAGGTAGAAAGAAGGAAGAAAGGAGTAACTTTTAAATCTTCATGCTTAATTTCTGTTTTTAAGGTGAGACTAGGATTTTTGGGAGACTTCAGCACTGAGAGCTCAGATCTGCAAGAAAATGCACAATGTCACTTTCCTTTGCACTGCTCTGAATCAGAAACACCAGTCTACATGTGGCTGTGTATTTATTTTACCAGAAATGTCTTTTTTTTTTTTTTTTTTTGTCCTGAGCCATCATGCCACAGTTAGACAAGTCCTCTCCTTTTGCCTTGGACTCTGGCTGACAGCTGTACTGGGAAGCACCAGGAGTTCTGCTCCCTGTACAGCAGAGCTGGAGCCAGGAGATGAAATTGAGATTTACATTTCTGTCTCTCCTCATAAATTGCATTATTATCTAAAGGTTTCCTCCCAGTTCTTCTCTCTCCTCCCTATTTTTTGCAAAATGAAAGAAAATGGGTGGTTAGGATGGTCATGTCAGAGCCCTGAGGCACTGATAAGCCCAAGTGGCCACAAGAATCTGCCCTGGGCCCATCTAGCCCTGTTGACTGGGCCACCAGCACCCACCTTGTGCCTGCCCGTGGCTCCAAGGTCACCAACGCAGCCAGACCCAGGGCCCCCAGCCCCGGGGTGTCTGCCCAGCCTGAGCCCTGCTCCATGAGCCTGCCCAGCCATCAGGCACCACAGCCCAGCCCACACAATTGATACTGGTGTTTATCAGAAAATGTGGTATGGGGCAAGTTTAGCTTGCCACTAGATTAGGTCTGTCACTATGTTAAAGTCAAACACGTGTTACCAGCTAGCTGTAAATTTAGTGGAACTTAGAAATAGTTTTGCTCACAGGCTTGTGACTGTACAACAAATACACTCGCTGGGTCCCTGGCATGCTATTAGTGTGTTTTAGAGGGATTAATTAATGTGAGGCTAGCATTCTTCCTGGCAGAGTAGAAAGCAGATTTATAGCTTCAGGAATCAATGTCAGTGGAGGAATACATTATCTGTTTGCAGATCAGCACAGCATGTTATGCTGTCAGGTCAGGAGTGCCCAACATTATTCCTCCCCACTACCAAACACCTTAATTAAAAAAACCTTCCAGAAACTTTTGGCATTGTGAAATTTGCTGTGTGAATTTGCAGCATCATAAATGAAGTCGTTCCAGGGTTCTTCTTTCCTGGATGAAAAATAAATTTCTCAAAGCAAAGAATCACAATTAATGAACAACCATGCGTCAGTTATTGACATTCCCTTCAGAATATGCTGCACAGCAGCAAGATACTTTCTTCTTCTAATAAGGCCTAACGTGACATAAGGTTCTATCTGAAGGACCTTCTTGCTTTATTAATCTCATTATGACCACTTGAATTGCTACATCCTCTGTAATGATTAAAACATTTGACTCCCAAGTGAGACATTATAATGAGGATGGAGTTCACAGAATAAGGCATTGTATCATTCTCAAAGGCTGTCAGCAAATGGAAATATAAGTCAAACTCAGTATAATCTCCCTGCTGTCTCCATGGAAGAAAAAACTCAAAAATTTTACCTACTTCCGTATGCACGTTTCTAAACACAGCTAAGCATCCTCTCATGGAATATATGTTTTTGCATATTTAAATCTTGAAAAAATATAGCTACCCGGAGCACCAATTTTAAAAGGAGTATGGTTTACTTATGTGAGTTTCCAAGCTAAAATCAGCCATTTACAGTGTAGTGTACCCTCCTCTTCTCACTGCGTGTATATTTTTGGGAAGGATTGTGGCAGAGTCACCAGCTAAATTCCAGTCTGACAAATTATATATTTTCTCTTGTTCTTTGCACTTTTTTTGTACTTGAAAATTTATAAATAGTTCTGCATTTTCTTGAATGTACCATTGCTCAGTGGGAGCATACAGTTAGATACATATTCAGAAACACGTATTCATTAAAAAAATCTTCATCTCTTATTCAAAAAAAATAAAATATCCTGTATAAAATTTGGAATAAATCTTGTTTCTAAGTAATAAAACTAAACAAAAGAAAGATAGGAATTAAACTTTAATTCTGCCACTTTTTCTTCTGCAGGGCTCTGGAGGGAGAAAAACTCAGGCGTTCTTTAGCATGATGGTCTAGAATAAAAAGGTATAAGACATGTTGGTGAAGCAATCCTGAGGTATGAAATGAGTTAGTAACATCACCTGAGAGTTGCAACTGAGAGTCATTATTTTTGAGAATTACAAGCCTTTCATGTTTGATTTTTCAGCTGTGTGGAGAGGGTTGTGTAGTTTCCTATAGAATTAGTTAATCCAGCATTTTCCTGGTTTAAGATAAATTTCTGTGTGTGTAATTACTGCCTTAAAAGCCTTCGCATTGGCTCTACTCAGAATTTTCTGCCAGTAGTTTGTCTGGCCCAGCACAAAACCCTAGTGTCTTCAACTGACTGCATATCCAGTTTCTTTTTTACACTCTCTTTTTTTGGTCTAATTACCCACCTGATGGATATATCCAATTCTACAAGCTGTGGGTTGTTTCCTAATCTTAGTGAAAGCAGGAAGGGACCATAACAGAATACCATATAATTAAAGCAAAAAAGTTAAAATTTGAATGCAACTTGAAGAATATGGAGAACTCCTGCTTTTGAAACCTCCTGGGAAATATTTCCCAGGTAGCCTGAAGTATATCTGTTTGGGGTAAAATTGATATGTAAGGGGTTATGTCTAGGGCTAAAAACCTGCAGGCATCTCGATAGACTTCTTTCCAATTTGTTTTTACTAGTACTTTGAATTGGAATGAGTCAAATTTTGCTCAGACTTTTGCATTTGTCTTGCTATTTGGCAAAAATTCTGCTCTTCAAAACCATTAAGGGAAGCAACAAATAGGATAGATAAGTGGAATCTAATTATCGGTGAGGTACAGAAAGTGTCATCCATCATCTTGGGTTTAGTCTTGTGAGAGACAGTGTGTAAGGATGTTAAAAAACCCATTAGGACATCATTCTCTGCATTCCTGATCATTTCATATTGTATGTATTAGAAAAGAATGAAAAATACACTTTCTTTCCTCCAACTCCTGATTACTGATGTAAAAATGGGGAACCAAGAGGATAGACTGTGATAAACTAATACATGAAAGCTACAAAAACATGCTGTGATATACTGTGAGATTTCTTTCTGAGGGTTGTTTGTACTATTAGTTATTTGTTTTTTAAGGTCACTTTCCTACAATGCTATTTGAGAATGCACTGAACTAAAAATAAATTCCTTTGTTTATTACATGGAAGGGATTTTGAGCTTTTGAAACGTGTATGGTTTGCTGATTATATCATTGTCATTCAGTTGTCACGTTAACTGAATTTTCTGCTTGGTCTAGGATTGGGTAGAATTTGTTCTTGTTAGTTTCAATAAGAGAGGGACAAAAATTACACCAGAAGAGGTCATATTCTTCTTAATGTTCTTTGAAAACATAACTGTTTCAGGACATTATAGCACATGTGTGCAATAAATATTGTATCTCTCTAAATTGGACTAAGCCTGGTTCTTGGTTTGGGACATTGACTCAAATGTCAACAGTGATCCTGACTTCCATATTTCTGCAGTTTTCGTGTTCTGTTTTGATTTCATAATTATATTAAAAGTTATGCTTTATCCCATAGCCCAGAAAGTCATACAGGATATATAAGGTAGTTGCAGTCTTGTCAAGAAAACAGGAAAGGTGTTGTTTGGGTTCTAGGAGAAAGTTTTTGGAAGTAAAGTCATGGATGGAATAAAAAGGTCTAAGCTTCACTTTCCTATTCTTAGTAGCTTGTTCAACCTGAAGTTGTAATTGCATTGATGCAGAACTAAAGTGATAACTCCTCTTATACCGTATGGATTTTGAAAAAAGAAGGAATTCTAGGCTTAAAATTATTTATTGTAATCCTTTGTTGCATTTTTTTTATTAAGTTCAAAAGATGACTACCATTTGATATGTGTTCTGTAAGTTCATGATATATCTAGTCGGCCACCAAAATCAGGTAAATTTGAGCAATCCAAAGTGTGTTTATGGTTGTATGGAAGGGGATATATTGTAAGATTATATGGGTAATATTTTCTTACTTTATTGTGATTTTGGTATTTCATCTGAAATTATGAATCATGGTAGACAAATGAGAATTTTAATTTAAAATCTCAAAAAAATATATAAAATGTGGAAAGGAAAATACTCCATACATTAATTGCAAATGGTGGACATGATCTTACATGGTGCCACTTTTATTCTATCCATACAGTAAAAACTTGCTTCAAAAGGTTTGGGGTGTTTCATTGTTGTTTCTGATTTGTGCCAAATGTTGATACAAGCCATCATTTGCTATAGACTCTTGTCTATAAGATAATACTTTATTTAGCTAGGGTTTTTTTCCCCACATAATGTAGTCTGTTTCTTTATACATAGAGCTTTACTTTTAGTTTGTTACTGTATTTACTATTTAATGATTGTTTAATCCTTACCAAAATACTGGCATTATTAGAAGGATGAACAGACTTGTAAGTGAACAGAGTACCTAGAAAGTATTCAAAGAGTATAATATATATACATAGTGTGGTTTTTTGTGTCTGTAATGAAATGTATTAGAAGTGTTGGGACAATGCCATTGCAAGACAATGTCAGATACCAGAGGCACATAGCATGATTTGCTATTTAGCTAATCCTGTAAGCTAGGTACCTGTGAGCCTGCAGCAAATATTCCATTGACAGTACTGTAACTCCTGCAAGGTAGGAAACCACAGCTGCAATTCAAGAAGCTGATATCTCTATCTTATAAATTACGTAGTGATAAATTCAGAAATATCTAAATTGCTGACTCTTAAATTTAAGACATTTAGGATCCTTTTACAGATTGTTCTCCAACCTTAAAGCAGTTCTTCCACTGAATTTACTGAAAGCTGTGAGTCCTAAGTTCTGCAGATCTCTCTAATATCCCAAGTCAATTCTATTTAGAAAATAAATGGTCACTTAATGCCTAACTTGGAAGAACTGATGCCCACCTTGTGATTTGGAAGGTGATACTGTTGCCAGAGTTGTCCATCTGTCTTGTATCTAAATTGAAAAAGTACAGACAGGAGTTAATTATGGTCTACATACATGATCCTGTGAACCAATTCTGCCTCTCTGTTATGGTCCCCTTCGGTATGGGCATGGTGCAGTCATTTTTTAAACTTGTTTAGTAAGTGCAAGTCGATTCCAGTTCAAGTCACAGTAGTTTTCTAAGAGTGCACAGGCTGATTTTGTACTACAATCCAAAACTCTGCCACAGTAGAAAGTAGATTGTACTGTATCCCTTTCATTAAACTCCTGGGAAAATAACATGGAATATTGAACCCTTTGCACAAGTTTATATGGGGTTTCTCTGAAAGGAGAAAGGTTAATCTATGGCTCTGGAAGGGAATACACTAGATGTGAGGACAGGTACCCTGGCTTAGTTCCTTACCCATAATAAGTCTGTATCTTTTGCTCATTCATTTCTATGATTCCTGTTATATCTTGCTTCCCTGTATCTGCTTTCTTCATTCATTCATCTCAATCTCCTCTAGAGATGTGTTCTCTTTACTCCAAGTCAGTGGTTCTCTGTGTCAGCCTCCAACACGAGCTCTTCTCTCACAGGCTGGTTTCTTTGTCTCTCAGGCTGACTGAAGATCAGCTCTCTGCACATTGCATCTCTTAGCAGACCTCTCCTTGAATCCCCTTATGGAAGCAGTCTCTGTAGTTTCTAGTTTGTTCTGCTGCTGTCATGATTTATTTTTATACAAGATGTAAGGTGAATTAGATTGCATGACTCCTGAACGTTACAATCACATCATGACAAAAGTTCATCTCTCATGTGGTAATTGTTCCTCAGCATCCTCATAACTAGCTCTCACTAAATTTAGGTATTCACATTCTCACTTCATGAATATATCTGTCAGATAGGGTTGACTTCTGCTTTACATGAAACTACCACCGAGTTCCATGGGACTAAGCAGGACAGGCTCTGTTAATGTAATTTGTAGTTCCTTTGGGGCAATGAACAGACTTTTTTAGCTAACTCCACCTGTTTTCACTTCTGTATCCTTGTGATTATTCTGAAGGAAAGGAGAGTAAAATGTGGCAAAAGCCATCAGANATCAGGGTCAAAGAATTATCAAAGCTAGCAAACTAAAAGTTGAATTGGCAACCAGATGCTTGGAAGAAATGAGCACTATTTGGCTTTTGAACTACCTTTAACTAAGATTTAATTACAATATGCATTACTTCAGAGACTAGGAAAACTCAATATGGCAATCTTAAGGGACGAATAGAAATAAAATAATTAATGAAAAATTCTAAAATAAACCCAAGTGAGAGAGTATATCTGTATCAGTTAAAAAAAAAAAAAAAAAAAAAAAAAAACAAAAAAAACCCAAAAAAAACCCCCAAAAGCTAAAAAAAAAAAAAAAAAAAAACCCAAAAAAACCCCCAAAAAAAAAAAAAAAAAAAAAAAAAAGAAAAAAAAAAGAAAAAACCCATAATTAAAACAGTCATTTAATTTTGAACATGACTGTGTTGTGCAGTGTTTAGAGAAAAAGGATAAAGAGAGAATACACTGAAAATACACTAAAATATGTCTGCTTGTGCTCCTGCTGGATGCTTAAGATGGTTGTTCTGTCAGTTAGGAGTGCTTTCTGTGAATTTGGGTCAATCCTAGATAGATCCTGTGGTAACCACAGAAACTTTTTATTCCTTATTGGCCTAGTTCCTTTGCTATCATACCAACATTAAATCCCAACCCATCTGGTAAGTTACAGAAGAGCCCAAAGGTCAAGGGGCTGCTTTTGCAAAATATACCTGATGCCTAGTCATAATGACCCTTCTTGCAAATTGTAAATAGTTAATACTTGATTTCATTTCAAAGCAGGTTATTTACACGAGAGGAACCTGCATTCTGCAGCATAAGAGTATTTTGAGTTTTAATTCAATTATAATTTCTGCAGAATTTGTTTTAATCTGTGTTTCATGATAGCAAATGCATTTTAATAAATTGTGCATCAGCTCTGGACAGCTCATATAAATTTTAAAACTAATCTAGGAGTTCAGATGTCAAGTAGTCGTTTTTCAAATGTCAACAGTTTCTGGAACTGCATTTATCCTGGCATTAATATTTTTACTTCCACTGTGCTGTGTGATACTGACATTAATCTATTCTGGTATTAAAGCCACACCTTTTGTAGATAGTATCATATTGCCACTGAGTGGTTGTCAGTGCTGTTTCCTGCTGTTGTGTATATCAAACTGCTGAAATTGTCATCACCTGTAAACATCTTAGGGCTTTTTGAAGCACTTTGACTGATCTCTGTGAGATTCATGGTAACCTGTGGAGGAGAAAGAAGGATACTGCTTTTTGAGACAGTATTTTGGGTATTGTTTTTACAGTTGCCTACCCCAGCTACTTTTTCTATTGTAAAGATTTCACTTTTTTTAATGACATCACAATAGTGCAAGTATATTTTGAAGGCTGAAACACATGTTTAGAAACACATTTTCTTTCCATCTGAAAGTCTTTTTTGTCATTTCTGAAATTAAAACTTTTCACCTGACTTTTTAGTTTAGTTTTTGAGGATGTAATTTACTATTCATACTGCACGAGGCATTTTCTGTATGTAACATACTTTTGTGTCTAAGAATAATGTAGTCTTGTTATTGCTATTATCTCTTTCATTCAATGTTACATATTTCTGCCATAGGCCCCTAAGGACAAAAGCTGTTTCATTTCATAGCATTTTAAAATCTATTTGATGAATTAGGTCCATTGAGGCACATCTCTGATGTGACATGAATTCCACAGAAAGTATTGGGCAGGCAAAGAAATCTATTCGAACAATTCTGTTTTCAAAGTCTGCCCCTAAAAATGCAATAGATTTAATCTAAACCAATGAAGAAATACAGAAGCTGTATATTATTCCTAGCAACAATTGCACATACAGTCTTTAAAGTCCAGCCCATGCTTTTACGCTCCTCCATAAATCTATTTTAATCAAAGAAGCAAGGGATGTGGGCAGAATATAAAGAGGTAGTAGACCTAAGTAATTTTTAATGAACAGATTGTTGTGCTTTGAAGAAAATATATAGAGTGAAAATTGCTCTAGTCACGTGCTCTGGGCTGTATATGGTCAATAGTCCTTCATTTACGAAAGACTATAAAGTGTCTGTATTTTCTCCACAGCCAAATATCAATTCAGTTTATAAATGACACAAAAGAAGAACTTGCACCCAAATATGAATTCAGCAACCTCTCTGAAGAGGAATTGTCTGAAAAAAAGGGAGATCTTGGATTAGAATTGACAGCTGGACTAAAGCTTTTGTGGGGCTCTATGAAGAGAGCCTAAATGATAATAGTTTTCCAAATACGAATCAAACATGCACATCAATCTGTTTATATCTGTTAGAATGTAGTAGACGAGTTGTTTCGATTCACATTTTTTGGCTTCAGTGGTTTAGTCTTTTAAAAATAAAAAGCACTCCACTCATTCTGAGGGAAGTAACATTTTTGTGAATAAATTCCATTGAGATCATTAACAGAAGAAATTAGGCAACCAATATTTTTCAAATAATATGTGAATGAGGAGGGACAAGGATGGAATATGAGATGTGTATTTGACTGACACTCCATTAGCAATGTTATGATTTCAGTGTAGCTTCTATATCATCCATATGAAAAGCAGTATTATCTTTCAGAGTATTACTTATTAACACAAGTGTTACTTATTACAAATTATTTCAGCAATTCAGAAGAAAATAGATAACTTTTTTCTAAAAAACATAACAAAATTTCTCTGTCATGTTCAAAAAAGATAGAAAGCTGAAACCTTCAGAAAGATGAAGTTTTGAATGATGTACATTTGATCAGAGGATAGATGATGTGTAACTTTGATTTTCTAAATTGGCCCTTTCTCTATTATGTTTAGCTTTGTTTATATCATGTTCCTGGAATGCATTGCTTAATATTTTCTTTTCATTCACTATTGAAAAAGAATAAATACTTACTAGTAGTTTTAGATTCTGGTAGACAAGATCTTCCAAACTATGGGTTCATTCCAATCTAGTTGGCTCAAACTGGAAACAGAGATGACTTTTTTGATATGTGTTACAAAGATCTTCACTGTGGATATATACCATGAATGCCTACTAGTAATAATTTCTAAAGCTATGCAATATTGGGGTTTTTTATTAGAAAATGAATTTGCTCAAAACCTTAAACTTCTGCAGGAATTAAATGTTTTCAGTTATTTTCATGTAGGAAACACAGGTCTATGAGAAACAATAGGTTTTAGGTGCTCACAACTATGAAAGAAAATACTTAAAATACACAGGATTGGAGGAGTTTAACAAATTGAACTACGTCACAAAATTTATGCACCCTCTCTACTGGCAAATGAGCCACCAAAATTTAAGCAAATTTTGAAATTTTGTGAGATGGACATGTCTGCCTTATGGGAACAGTCTTGACTTTATAACCCAGTAGACACCTCTATGTCTTGGCCAGATACTGCCTATGTAATTCACAGTTTGTACTGCGTACTCGGGTGCAGAATTCAAAGCCCTTCTTCTGTCTGAGCATTTCTTATTCCTTGTGTTTGCATTATTCATCACCTTTCTTTATATGCTCTCAGATCAAATACTCTATGTAACAATCATCCTATAAGCCAGAATCTACAGTAGTAATAAGATAGCCTTTACTCTGTCTAAAGAGCAGAGATTACTTCAAAATTTGCACCTCTTAACACAACAGAAATAAAATAAAATGAACTGTTTGGGGGAAAACAAAAACAAAAAACAAAAAAACCCAAACCAATAAACTAGAATAAATCATATCACTGGTATGATAAAATGATCATAAGAGCAACTGATACATAGGCCAACATTAATTAATGTAGAAATGTTTTCAATGTATTTCAGTAGAAATCTGGTTTCCTCTACCTCTTCTGAAAATCATTTCTCTTTCCCATCACTGAGAGTATAAATTCTGTGTAATACCAACAGTTAAGTTTCTTTCAACCATAGGTGGTGCATGTCAGATGGTTATTACTAGCTTGGCTTAGTTATAAATGATTTTCAAGAGTGTGATAGTATTTTAATTCTGTAGTGGAGTGATTTTGTGTAGAGCATCCTCAGTCTCATGGTTTAGGACATCTCGTAAGGTAACCAACTGGCATTCCTTTATACTGAGTTGAATTTCCTGTCTGTCATTTGCTTAGTTTGAATATGTTATAACTTTTCACATTATTGTGTACTTTGGAGGAAATTGTATATTTTTTCCAAATAAAGAGATATTCATTACCATAATTTGAAATGATTAATAGACTCTACTAGAAGTACTGAAGAATTTTACCTGAAATCAGATAAGACATTTTCACCAAAGAAGTTCAGGACTTTATATTAAAACAGTTTGAATGGTTCCCACAAAATTTGTAACATCTGGATGTTGCTACTTACAGCCACATTTTTAAATTGATGCTGGGATTATGTTCTTATCACTATTATACTTTTCATTTACACTTTGCCGTTGACAATATTAATGATACGTGCTTGCTTTGATCCACATAACCGTCTGTGAAATATGGCCTGCATGTTCCCTGTGTTGCCTTCCCTTCCATAGTAGTATTGCAAAACACTATCCACTGGGAAAGGAGGATGCTTGTGCTGCAAGTTCTTTCAAGGAAGGGGAGAGCTGATTCTGTGGAGCAGATGAAAGCCTTATTTAGTCTGGGAGAGGTGTTTGCATACTAATATGATTGCATTCTATAAATAGATTGGCATTAGAAGGAAGGAAGACGGAAAGGGAGTTTTGTGTGTGTGTGTGTGCATGTTTAGGCAAAAGTCTAGTTTGCCGTATAAGGATGAAGTAATTTATTTTCAAACAGTCATATCTAGGTTGGAAATTATAAGAAGTATGTATTTGCTACCATGCTAACATAGGGATATGCTCAATACTACTCTGAGAAATGAAAGAAGTATTATGTTGCAAGGCTGTGAGTACTCGTGGCCTCTAACATGAAGCTATGACATATGAACTTTTTTTCTTTGGGTGTGGAGTCGGTTGTGGTGGTGCTGGGCTTTTATTGGTAACACTGTTGTCTCAAAGAAATAAGATTGTTCCTTCCATTTGTGAATGATGAGTTTCCAGTGCTGCTGATCAATGTTTAGGGAGTGTTTTTCAGTGTTTGTTTTGACTCATTAAATTTTTTATTACATTTTGACAATGTACGATGTAAATTACTGACCCATCCTTGATTTTCTGTCCTACTTTAGTCTTTTGAATAATCTCATACTAAGAAATTCTAATTTTTTTTTAAATTTTTTTTCTTTAAATTCATTGTTCTTAAATTGCTGTCGCACTCTGGAGGTGTTTTCATATTGTTGTGATCCATGCAAACAGTATAACCTCTGTCTTTACCTTCAGAATATTTGTGTTGTTTATATTCCTGAGAACATGCCAAAAATCTCTTGACTGTTTTAAAAAGCTTAGTAAACAGTGCTTCTCCAGTATTGCCAATTCTTCATCTGACAATGAAGCTGTTTCATAGGGTAAATTATAATGGTTTGAGAGTTTTACGGATTAGTTGTATGCTATTCACTCTAACACTACTGGAGAATACAAATTACATCATTTGAAGTGACTTTCCATTTTCTTGCTTTCAAGGTCAATGGGTATTTTGGGCCCACTTGATGCCACTTACTGAAAATTCTTTCTGAGTGGTTCACTTGCCGTTGGGATAGAAGGTTTGAAAAGCTGCACAAAAATGAGCACTTTTGAGAGATTCTGTGTTAAATTTGTAAAGTGGTTTTTCATTAAATAAAATACTACATTTAAGCACAAGATTAGGAAGTGTGAATTTATGACTCTTAATTCACTACATAATCATACTTAAGGTCACCATTTTATATTGAATTCTTTGTGCGTGTGCATGGACATGTGCCTTCATAAATAACTAGAGAAAGCAATGGAAATGTCATTTACCTTTCCTGGATATGTGGAGTTTAGTTTTATCTTACAGTGATAAGCTAAATAGCCTGTATAATAAGTAGAGGTAAAATAAATGATAAAACATTTTAAATTAATAAATTATTCTTTATGACATTGTTTTCCTTCTGATGCTTTTTGAATATATTGTATTTAAAGGTAGAAAACCTTTTATGTTAGTGTATATGATTACATGTATACTGCCAATTTATTCTATTTCTTTTTTTTTTTTCCTCATACTGAAAATAATTTTGTCCTCTTTAGGCAATCTATAGCTGAGAATGCTTCAGAAAAATGATACTGAAAAACAAGGCAGATTTTTTCTTTCTTTTTATTTTCTTTTCTGTCCTTGGGTTTTATAAATCATAGAATCATAGAATGATTGGGGATGGAAGGAACCCTGTATATTTAGTTCCCACCCCCTGCCATGTGCAGGGATGCCACCCTCTAGATCAGGTTCCGCAGGACCCCATCCAACCTGGTGTAATGTTTTACCTTCATTTCTGCAAAGTTTGCAAACAAGACAGATCACTTATGTTCATACTAAATGTTGAAGTGGTGTAACTTAGTTACAACATCTGGTGTCCTCTTTCTATGAAGGTTTCCCAAATAATAGTGCAATTCCGATGTAGTAGCAACTGCTTTCTTGTGATTCCCCCACAAGCATAATAAACTTACTGCTACATGGGTGATGCTATGTATCCATGCATGTCAGTTTGATAAAATGAATGTAATAAAATATGACTTGATTTCTAAGCTGAACTAAAATCCAGTTCAGTCCCTGGACTGAACTAGATACAACCAGCAGCACAGACACTTTGAAAAGGGGTAAGTAGGAAAGGTGTTACTGAGAGATTCTATGAGTTTTAATCAGAGCGTTCTCAGCTTTACTGAGAACAACCTTGCATTTCAGTAGATGTATGAGATCTACATACTGCATTTCTACAAGGACATGCATACCCAGCATGTGGAGATGAGGGTATCCAACTGTGGTCTCATTGCAGGGCACTAATGCCAAATGCAGATTCACCCTTTGGTTACTTCCTTCTCCTTGGAGATGATTTGAATTGCAACTGTATAAGAGCTATTTTAAGCATACAAATTAGTATGAAATTTGGTAGGATGAATGTATAAAGTATACTAGTTCATTATTAATATTCATGCCATCATACTAGGTTAAACTTAAGTCACTTTGAAAGTTCATTATATTAATCAGTAAAAAGGCACTCTTTCCTAGAATAAAAGTAGTTTAATGTGTGAATAATTTTTAATAACATCTGCATAAGGAAGCATGTAAATAAGTTTGCTTTTTGAATCTGAGTATTGGTGCAGGCATTTTATTGGGTTTTGCTTTGAAGATGATCTTTGAAGCTGTCTTTGGATTTACCAGAAGTCTAACACCACATTCCTTTATTTGATCATTTATTCTGTTAGTAGTTATACCAAAATGCCTTGGTCTTTTTTTTTTTTAATATCTAGTTTAAGGAATAACTTCCCTAACTTACACACAAAAAATGCCTCATTTTGATCCAAGATGGGGATTTGGCTGCTGTGGGTTGGGATTTGGTGTGGGTTTGTGCTAATCTGATATATGGCAATTCCCCCCTCATCCTATTGAAGACCTCAGACAAATCTGGCAAATGGGGCAAGCAGAAGAGTATAGAAATCAAGACTACCAATGGTTTAACAAATCTTTGATCTGAAACTCTTCAAGAATATGAGCAGTTCTATTGCCAGTTTACTGCTTTCACTTATACCAGAACTGTTCAGTGACTGTGGCACTGTGCTGCCCCAGCTTCCTTAAGCAATAACTACCAGTGGTAGTGATGATGTATGCACTTTGTTGAGACAGATTGCAACACAGTAGCCAATGGCTGTATTCCACCTCGCAGTGTGCAGAAATGATTATAAGTCAATCATCTTACTCCATAAATAGTGGACACCCCATGGTCCATTGAGCTCTTCTCACCAGCAGTGGGCTGTGTGCCAGGATCTCCTTTTGAGTAGGGATGCCTGGAAAGGTTACCCCTTAGTCTGAGAGAATCCTTATCATATCAGATACTCAATAAATGAACTAGGAATAAGAGCATTGAAGCTATGAAATCTTAGCTAAGTCACAGAAAGTCATTGACCAGCTTTGGGACTAAGTATGCATCCAGCTGCTTGTAGACTTCTGTCTGAGAAGGTATTAGCACTCAACAGAGTTCTTTCTGAACCTCATGACTCAATGTGAGGGTCTTCCTGGCAGTTTTCACTGAATCAGCTAGGTTGGAAAAGACCTCTGAGATAGAGTCCAATGTTTGAGCCAACATCACCTTGTCTACTAGTCCATGGCACTAAGTCTAATCTTAAATACCTCCAGGGACTTTGACCACCTCCCTGGACAGCCCATTCCAATGCCCAATCACTCTGTAAAGAACTTCTTCCTAATGTCTAGCCTAAACCTCCCTTGGCACAGCTCAAGACTGTGCTCTCTGGTCCTTTTGCTGATTGTGTGGGAGGAGAGACCAATATCCACCTAACTACAACCTCCTTTCAGGTAGTTGCAGAGAGTGGTAAGTTCTCCCCTGAGCCTTCTCTTCTTCAGGCTGAACAACCCCAGCTCCCTCAGCTGCTCTTTACAGGACTTGTGCTCCAGCCCCTTCACCAGCCTCATTGCCCTTCTTTGGACATGCTCCAGCACCTGAGGGGCCCAGAACTGGACACAGCACTTGAGGTGCAGCCTCACCAGTGCCAAGTTCAGGGGAAGAATCACTTCTCTCATTTTGTTGGCCGCATTGTTCCTGATACAGGCCAGGGTGCCGTTGTTCTTCTTGGCCACCTGGGCACACTGTTGGCTCATATTCAGCTGCTGTCCCTCAGAACTCCTAGATCCCTTTCTACCCTGGCCACTGTCCAGCCACTGTTCCCAGCCTGTAGTGCTGCAGGGGGTTGTTGTGGCCAAAGTACAAGACCCAGCACTTGGCCTTGTTGAACTGCATACAATTGGATTTGGCCCATCTATCCAACCTGTTCAGGTCCCTCTGCAGAGCCCTCCTGCCTTCCATCAGACTGATGCTTTCCCAAGTCTGACCCTGTCCTCTGTGCAGTAAATACTCAGGTACCTTGTCATTGAATCCTGTTAAACCAGTGTTGCATTTACAATTGAATGTTGTTAACTCACTGTCTTATATCAGTAAAACACATTGATGCTTCTGTCATGTGAGTGTAATCTTGTCTGCAAAAAGACACATATGGACTAGAAAACATGAGTTGTTGTTTTTGGTAGCACAAAGATGACTGTGGTAGAATGAGAGAAAGGAAAGGAGATAACCTGGATTTCTAAGTATATCTTTAATGATTTCACGTACTCCTGAAATGTGTATAGATATTTATCTGGAGAAAAACCAAAATTGGCAGAATTTTGACTGAAAATATTAATTATGGAGCTTAAGAACTGCATGATACATGCCTGTATATAGAGGTAATTTAGGCACAATGCAGAAGTGGGAGTAGGAATTCAGCGGGGGCACAAATTTACAGCAGAAAGTCATGACACTTTCATGCCTAGCAGAGTAGAGGATAATGAATTTCTTGAGGTGAAACCCCCTGTACTCAGTGGAATAGGTAGTGGCATGCTGCCTTATCATACAATTGGTAATTCATGTTGTGGTTTCGATGGGGACAGCTATTTTTAGATTATTTGCAAAGATGAGTACTGTTTCAAAGGGTAGATGTGCAAGTATTTGTTCTCCTGGTGCAGTGAGAGTGTAGCAAACAGTGGATTGGTAAATATAAAAAAACATATCCACATTGCAAATGTGTGTAAAAAATTAAATGTCTTAATATCCATCTCTTGTCAAAAGTCTGTACTATTTTTATCCATTTGACTCAGTGGGCTTATGTATTTTTCAGTATTTTATTTCATTTTTTGTCAGATTTTTTTTAAATTCATGGGTGCAAACTTTTTCAGTCCTTGGGTTGAAAACAGGAGAAAAGGCAATTTTTTCACTTACTTGGACACAAAGTATTAAAAGATGATCAGTTAAACTTTTTTACATTTGCCAGTATACTTAAATATTATCTTGATCTGAGAAATATTACACAACAGTAGAACAGTAGGAGTATTAGAGTAAGTTAAATCGTTATGTTCAGGTCTTCAGAATTTCCAAAACTGATTCAGGCAAACTTTAAAATAAAATAAATAAAACCATGCCATATATTGTATACAGAATAATTCCTGTCACTATCCCAAATCTATGTGTTATATGCTCATTACAGTTCAAAATAAATTACTTGTGTAAGAATTCCTGCAATAAGAATAGTGACTGTGCTTTAATAATGTTTAGAGTCTTTTACTTTGCTCATATCTGTGAATTTTTCAGAAAAAGATTCTAATATTTGACCAGAGTCTAATTTCATATTCCAAAATCAGCTGAGTAACTGATTTTCAGCCTTCTCCTAGGTGAGTTTTATGCAAGTTTTAACCTGCATACATTTTTGATACATGTGGAAAATGACTTTCATTTCCTGCATGCCTAAAATAATTCCACGTCTTTTTAGATTAATGCCATACATCATATTTACCTTAATAAGTTAAGAAAATGTCTTCAGAGATGTCTCCCTTAGAGCTAAAACTGGAATTGGGTCTTAAAGATTAAACAGTTAGTGGGTAACTTGCATTACATAAGGTGGAAATACAGGCTGGAAATAATCATGTTTAAAACAGCATAAATATCCATTGATATGATACATTTTCATATGCTAGTAATTTGTTATTTTGCAGTTTTTAATTGCCACTAGGGCTAGCACATGATGTCCACTTTTGACTTCTTCAGTGCAATCTAAAAACTCTGGATCTATGACCTTCTATGGTTTCCTCGTCTGCCCTGCAGTTGTGTTAAATAACACACATGCCAGTGGCACAGACCAGCTGACTGATTTTCCCCAAATACTTTATACAGTAATTTTTCATTGTTTAGTTGTTTGCTTTCTCCAGTTGTAAATATGGGTATACAACCAAATGATACCCACTCAGCCTATTTTGCAGATATTGCGGAAAACAGTAACAGAAAACACCTATTTTTTCAGTGAAAGATACTGCAGAATAGCGACGTGGAGTTGACTGTTAGTTACAATTTTGAATACTGCGTGTTATTTCAGCAGAATCAACAGTCTCAAAGGCATGAGATCATATGAAATACATGATAGGAATTGTGAGAAGATATAGATGTTGGTGAATTTCATCCTATAATGGATATCAAGGTCAAGAACTATAGTGCTCTCCCTGTATGTTAAAGTTTAAGCACAACCTAATTCTTGGTTGAAATGAAGAGCTAGTAATTTAAGGTTTAAATTTATGCCAACAAAAGACTCACAGTGTTGAAGTATTTTGTTGAACCTTGACTTAGTTCTAGTTCAGATCAGCAGTAAACTACAGAAAGGAGTTTCGTATGATTATTGGGAAAAGGACACAGTGAGCCCCCAACCCATCCTTAATGGTTAGGCATCCACTTGAATTCAGTCTGTGAGGCCCATACTGCCTGGGCAGAAGGAAGAAAAAGGAGTATTTTCATTGTACTTCTTGTACTGCTGTACTTTAAAAGACTTTAAAAGATTTTGCATTTTGGCACATGGAATACAAACTTCAGCATGCTTAGCTGCAAGTAGTCTCGAAATGCTTGCATGTATTTAGATGTAAGATATTTGTTGCTGTAGCTTCACATCCAAGTAGAAGTTTTCACTGACATGAATGGAAGTATTCAGGGAAACTAAGGTCATGATGAAAAGTTGTGTCCTTGATTTTTTGGGATGATGGATTAAGTTCTGGTAACTTAGNTTTTTTTTTTTTTTGGTTGTTAATTAGGTGTTTAATCCCATGCTTATAATAATCTGCATGTCTTTTTTCACATATAACGAGCTTTCATGATTACTGTGCTGTTATACTGCTGAACTAATTTTGTGTAAATAATCTTGTCCAAAATGTATTTGTCTGCTGTCCTCACATCTGCAGATTGGATGGTATTTGTTTTATTGTGATGTGTGACGTGTGTTTTCTGGTCCACTGCATGCTTATGACGCTATCAGTGAGATAAATTTATCTTGATTCTATGAGTGAGATAAATTTAACCTTCCTTGCAAAACTAGTGCATGCGGAGGATGTTCTCCATCAGACCTGGATTTTATCTCCAAGTTGAAAAGAATAAGAATATAGTAGTTAAAAGCGCTGTTTGCCTTCTCAAAGGGCTGCAGGAAGCCTCTTTGTAGAAATTGTAAAGCTTTTCAAACAGCTTTTTAAAGGTTTTGTGTGTGAGAGAGAGGACTTTGTCCTCCTGGTTCTTTTATGTAAAAAGCAGGCTGTGTAGAACAGGGGAAAATGCTTTAAAAGTTTTACTACAATATATTCCTTTGCCTAGGAGGATGGAGGACTCTATTATATACTTTTTGTTTTCCTCCTTTATCTTTCACAATATGTTCCCTGGTCCTTGGTCTCTGTCAGAAGGAGTGGTGACGTTCTTGAGATGCATCCTGCCAATACTGGGTCAGATGGTTAATAGCGTTAGATTGGGGAAACCATGCTGCCTGTTTCTCATACCTGCTTTGCATTTATATGAGCCATTGTTCTGTGGGCTTGAAAAAAGAGCCCCAGCTGAAAAATACCTCCCTTGCTAAGCATTCAAACAATCTTATCAAGCATTTGGCTGGTTTTCAGGCTGTATCCTGCTGTCATTTCTGCCTTTCTGGGAAGGGGGAAGGTTCTCCTCTATAATTATAGCTGTCATTTTGCAGCAATACAAGGATAACTGTGTGTGGGAGAAATCTTTTCTACAGAATACATACAAAAGCTAAATATATTTTGAAATAGATATGTGTAATTTTTTTTCCCTGAAATTTTCTATAGAAACACCAATATAATCTGGAAAATATTATATGAAATTAAAATAATGTAATGTGTACCATACAGTGTTTCCTAGTTGATCCCTGCCAAATTATACTTTGCAATTACAGATTCATTTATTGGAGAATAAAACTTTAGAATTGCTAATCCACCAGTCTCAATTAGAAACTGATAATATATTTTATTTATTTTATGATTACATATTACGTATGACAAATATTTTGCAATAGCGTGAGTTCCAATTATTCACAATCCTGAACAGATGAAGTCACAGACTGTTAAAAAACACAGAATGAATAGCTTCTGGCAGAAAGAGACATTTTTCTTAATATAAAATTTATCAATGATGAAAAATTGTGTGCACAGTATCTAGATGTTGAAAGTAGTTTATAGAAGTAAATACTTTCACCAGTTCAGGAACTGACTTAGGTCTAAGGAAGGGAGCTTTCTGTCTGTCTTAGGACATCTTGTTTGTTAACTAGCAATTATGATATAAAAAAAGGAATTCCCACCTCCCCCACCCTCTGCCCAGGGTATAAGAGAGCAACCTTAGCTTTAGCTTGGGTTACTTTTCTATGATCATCAGTTCAAGGTGTTTTTTTCTGATCAGCTAAGATTTCTTAACCATCAGTGGACTGCAGTTGATTAATCTTGTCTTGAAGCTTTACCCCACTTACCTTGTTGTTATAAAAAAATTATGTAGGAAATATCTTTCAGTAGTAGCAGTGAATGTCATTCACATCTTCTGTTTTGAGTACCTGTTGTAATATCTGTCGTAGTAGTCAGAGGGGAAGGAAGAAGGCCTTCCTTCAAAGGATGGTTTGGAATACTTAGATTTCTGTGGGAAATATACATTGAAGAGATGATCTTCGGAAGAATTAATTAGGGCTACTAGTTTCCTAATAAAGTAGCTTAAGTATCCTCTCATAGCTTGCAGAAATTACTTCAAAAACAGAGAAAACTTTAGGAGGAAAAAGTTACTAGGCAGAAGTTAGGCCTGCAGATTAACAGGAGCACTTCAGTCTTTCTGCCAAAACTAATTGAATTTGTTGGTTTTATTGTTTGTTAGTTTGTATTTTCAGTTCATCTTCATGTCACTGGGGATATATATGCTTTACTATGCACGATGAGTGTAACTTATTTTCAGTATACAGTGTATATATGAAATGCACTCATGTTGTCTTGAAAGGGAATGATTGGGCATGATTGTGGGGAGTGAAGCTGCAGATCATGGAGAGGGACCATGGATATAGTAGATAGAAGAATGAGAACTTCACCAGTGCCATCTCAACTTTTTTTATTTTTTTTTTTTTTTTTTAATTTTTTTTTTTTTTAAATGAAAAGTCAGTGTAAGACTACGTATGGAAAAAAATAATAATATCTGTTCTCCTTTTAATTTTTTGATTATTTTCTGCAAGTACATGTTCATGTTGTCCTGGGAATTTGGGTGAGCCCTTTTAAGCAATCACCACCACACAGGTGGAAATTTTTGTCTCTTAGCTGTGACATGGTGAGTTTCATCATGTCTTAGTCTGTTGCAAATGCCAAGCAGCTTTGTCTTCACAGCACCAACTTCTAAAGAGAACCAACTTTGTTTGCTTCATGTGATATGCGTGGTCCACTACCTTCTGAAATATCTTTGAGGGAAGAGAAGGAAATGGCAGTTGAACTGTGAATATTAATGCTGTTATAATCACTAATCTCCTTAGAATAATCAGACAAAAGAGAATAATCAGATAAAAGAAGATATATATATAGTAAACAATACTTTGAGAGTACAGTTCATCACAACCTGTCTTTTTTATTCATACTAATATGTACAGTCACAACCTAAGTTAAAATTTTCACATAGAGATCCATTGGCTCACAAAACAACTGAAAACAGGACAAAAATTAGTTTCCTGCCTGTGTGTTTCCAGACTTGCCTCCAAAATGCCTCACATCAAGATGCAGCTTTATGGTCAGTTTGTACATGTGTTCATTTGGTCCACAGAATTTAAAATCAGTATCATGCTGACTACTGTCTGCCTCTAAGGGTACAGTAGAAGAACAGATAACTGATTTTAGTTAATGGTACCAGCGTTGTGTTGATGCAATTTACTACAAAAACGTAGTCTGAGACTAACATATTCACTGAAAAGTTGTTTTGAATTATAAGAATATCATTATGCTTACATAATGCAAATGAGGGGAAAAGAAATATTTGTCTTAGTTCCATGCAGGCTTTCACAAAAGAATATGGCTTTGAGTTATTTGAAGGAGCTTCAAATAAGCTTTACTTATTTGTAAAATATGTGTCATATATTTTAAGCTTTATTTGATCCTTTAATGCATGATCTTCCCAATTTGTCATCTTCTTAACCTGCTTTCTAGTTAGCTGCTGAATTAAGAACAAAGGTGTTAATTGGCATCAGCCCAAAGGTAGAGCTTATATTCTAATGACATAACTTTAAGTGGTCTTGAAAGGAATCACACTATATTCTCAGGCTATAGGAAGTCTTAACTTCTCATGTGTAGTTTGGAGAACAAATACTGTGAAGAGTGTTAGGATCCTGACAATAACCCAAATATCCTTAATATTTTATCAAACATATTTTTCATCTTTGTTTTGACCTATCAGGAAATAATTTATTTTAGACTTCATTATAGAAGTTTGGGGAAGAAAAGAATTGGGTATGATGTTTCATCGAGAGAATGTTTGTGTAGAGCACTTAAAAGGAATGTAAAATGCTGACTGGATGCTCCCTTTGGGAGAAGAAGCTGTTGACAAGTTTTCCTCAGGGAACTTCATAACTTTGCAAACTCTGTATGTTTTCAGGCCACCTAGCAAAGAGCCATGTCATGTATTTGTTTTCAAAATGTAGACTGCATGATATGTTGATCTTATCTGTTTAGTGTAAGCAACTGGCAGTGCTTTCCGCCTTTTTTGTTTTTTTTTTTTTTAATGAGTGGTAGAGAGCAGCTAATACGTAACAGGTGCCTTTTCACTGTGTTTTGTATTCTGCTATATCACAGTAGGATTCTCTAGTGCTTGGTCTTCCTTCTCATTTCTCTTTTACTTTTGTATTATGTCTTTGTTTTCTATACTTTTTTTTTTTTTTCCTTTCCCAATGCTGTTAATCCTTGTAGAATTCAGCAGTCTTTGTTTCCTCTATTCTGTAAGAGCTTGGACAGATGAAGATGATGGAGATGTTTTAATTGAATTTAGTGGGCACAATTCAAAATTGAAGCTGTGACTATACAAAGGAATATATAATGGGAGAGTGCCTTTGGGTACTGGTGATAGTGCCACTCCTGGCAGACTAACTGGTACGGCCAAACACAAGCAACTGGGAGAGAGACAAAACTAAGTAACAGATTAAGTGCACCTTTTCAGTGCCCTGAGGCTCCCAGTACTTAATCTCTGTTGCTCCATGATGAAGGCAGGTAGTTGACAGAGCGAAATCTTGTACCTATAAACAAAGTTTCAAACAAAACAATGAAGCTGATATCAAAGGTTATTTTATTTGTGATACTTCCGTGTGGTGAGAGATTTAAGTGACCTGAAAAGTGTTACAAATTTCAGAATGTAACCATGTTGGATTTTTAACTAGTGGAAATAATGGAGTTTCACTAATTTCAAAAGGGCTAGCAATATTTCAACCAGTTGAAGTTTTGTGATAAGGTCAGCATTTTTCAACAGCTTCTGAATTGAGTTTGGACTTAAGAAAAACAATCAACTTCATCCAGTGTTCATAAATAGTTTCCATACAATAAATCCTCAACTGATTTAAAACACCAGTAATTATTTTATACAAAAGAGTAATTTAAAGCTTTAAATTAGTAACTCCATAAAATTAGTAATTCTATAAACAGTGAATAAGTGTAGGTCCTGAGATGTCCTAAAACAAATGGCCTTTAAAAAAATTAAGAAAAAAAAAAAAGACAACCCTTCTACTATACATGTAGGTGTTTATGGCTGTTAGCATCATGTGATTTCTCAGACTGGTAGACTATCAAATGTTGGTGTTTGTGTTAAGAAATTCCTCTCTTGTCACTTGCTGCCTTTGTTTCATCTCTTTTCCCCTTCTGTGAGGAAGGAAAGTAAAACAACATAAGGTTTAAGGCAATTAAGTAAACCACGTACAGCTAATACAGACAATGTTCAGAAGTTAGTTACAAAATGAGAGGGAACTTGCTCAAAAAATGGAGGTTAAATCTCTGTGTATCAGAAAAGAGCTGGCTGAGGTCACAGGTCACAGATATGTAGGACAAAACAGTGTGCTTTGTTCAGGGGAAAAAAGAAAAAAAAAAAAAAAGATGGAAATTTCTTTGAGTCCAAATCTGGAAAACTGTTTATACCATTTATCTTTCAGTGTATTTCTCCTCCTTTTCCCTTGTACCATTCTAGTATGGCAACCCTGAATGTACTTGAAATGCCTACCCTTACTGTCTAAAATGATAGCTTTTATTTCAGGACTTGCCTTATTATTATTTGATCCTATAACCCCTTAAGGCCTGTATTAGCAGTTGGTGTCAGGAAATCCCAATTCCCAGTGCCAAGGGGTTAATTGCTTTTTACCGTTTGATCTTTTTATGCCCACTTTATATGCTACCTGACCCTTTTACCATCTATAAGAGGTACACATACTTTTCTTTACAGGCCTACTTCTTGAATCTCCCCATAGCTTTCCTCACTGCTGCCTAGCCAATTTTACATTACATATTTTTCAACAAAAAAATTGCAATTGACCTGAAATTTTCCTTCCAATTTTCTTGGCAGGAAATGTGCAGTATGCCCTCATTGTACTTGTAGGAAATAGATCGATAGGATGGACCCACAATATATTATAAAGAAAAAAAAGTTGAATATGTATAGACCTATGAAATTGGACTGCTGATGTGTTAAATCTGGAGAGCTTTGTTGCATAAAAATAATTTTTACATCTTTTCAAATAATGGAGGTAAAGTGTGGGAGGGGGTGGGGAGGAAGAAACCCTCAAAACTAAATTAAGACATCTCAGATTTTATTGTTAAGTAGTCTTGTCTTCAAGTAAAACACGGTCAGATTTGCCAGAAATATTTGCCTTGTCAAGACTTACACTACATTCATTGAAAAATTTGGTTTATTGCCAGGTTTTGAGCATAATACATGAATTTCTTTAGGGTTTTGTTTAAAATGGGAATTTTATGTTTTCTTCATATTCCACAAAGCTATCAATCAAGCTGATATTATACCACAGTACTTTTTGAAATCTTTGCAGTTATTTATCAGCAATTGCTACTTTTGTGACGTACTTTAATTTTCTTAAGAAAGTGAGAAAATATTCAAAATAACTGAGAAAATGAAAAAAAGACCAAACTATCACCATATACTTAAATGGTTATAATTCTGAGAAGTACTTATCTTCTGGACTCTCTGTGAAACTATAATGTGCCGTTTCAATTTTCAGATTTTTTAAATAGCTATATTGCTAGTAAACAGTAATAAATAGGTAGGAAACTTGAACAGTTTATCTGTATGGAAAGGTCAATATCAGATCTCTAGTATTAAAAAAAAAAAGGGGTAGTTTAAATGGTAAAACCAGTTTTACCAGCACTAAAAGTTCCACACCTTCTAGTGTATCTGTATCTCATGATAAATTGGTCTCAATTTTCAGTTTTTCCTGCAGTTTGTGATTTTATTAAATAGTTTCCATGATGTTTATCTGGTCTGGCAGAATGGGAACTCACACATCAAGATTTTTTCTTTAGCAGGGTGCTTAAATCTTGTCACTAGTCTTTCAGGCTACCAGTTTTCCACAACAGCAGCAGATATTTGATTCTCTTGAACACCTTAGTGATATTCAGGTTTGACAAAAATGTATTGCCAAATTAGTAATTTTTTTTTTTAATGGAAGTGAGAGACAGAGAAAGAAGCACGCAAAAACCTAGTATATTCATGTGAGACGTACTGACTTCAGAAAAATAGATTAAAAATAAGAGTAAAGTTTTAGCTTTTATGGATCATGATGTGTTTAAAAGCTTAGCTGAATTGTGCTAGTTTTTTGAAATATATGTTCAGTATGACTGTGCAGGTCTTTCAAATTGGAACTTGAAGCAAAATTTACATGCTCTTGAACTTTAGTATGAAGATAAAAACCTGCAAAGATCATTTGAAAATCTACATGGAAGTTATGAACTTCACAGACCTTTATGCTGGTGAATTACATCTATTTTGAGTTCATTTATCTCCTCCTCAGCTACAATTTGCTTCCTCTGCCAGAATGGAACTATTGCTATATCACCTTTGAAGAGGCCATTGTTTTCATCCTGGCATTTGCCTTTAAGAGGCCACAAGGATGGAGCCTCTTTGCAAGGATGCAATTGCCTATCCTGTGTTCACTGCTGAGCTTTCTTCCAGGTCTTGTTCCGTGGACAGAGTACATGGATTCTTATTCTTTTATTCAGGTGCTGCTGTGCTAGATCATTGTAATTCTAGGACTGACTGTTGTCTTAAAGAGCATATGGCCATTATAGGAAGTTAGGAATGTCATTAAATTTGCATAATGCCTACAGGACTTTCTTTCAAAGGTGAAAGACCGCAGAGTAGGATCCTTTCCATTTTGACTACTTTGCAACATTAGTCTGCAGGAGGAAGAGGGATCTTAATGTAGGTGGGAGAGCTTGGTCCTGCCAATCATTGTTTTTAGTGTCTCTCAGGATGTTGCATGAGTGAAGTCAAAACAGGCTCCTCACTAACCAAGAAGAATCATGAAAATACAGTGATTTTGGGGAAGTAGGTACACTGTGTCATTAGTAAATGTGTTTGCTATTTTCCATAGATGCTAATAGTTTCTGGAAGTAGAATCCTTCAATATGAAAGCAAAAAACCACAAATCCCATCTTATAGCCATGTCTGATAACAGAAAATAGTACCCCATGAATTTATATATATTTCTGACAGTATAATCCCCATATTAGAATTTTTTTTCAACTTGGCTGTCTTAGCAGTGTGTCAGGGTTCTAATATTTTTCTCATTCATTATCCAGAGTTTTATCTTGCCACACAATAATAACTAGATTAATTTCCCTTAGGCAGCTATAAGTTTTGCTGTTAGGGAAGTGCAATTGCTGTGTCTTCAGATCCTTTGTGGATGTCAGTATATTTTTCCCTCAAAATGCAAACAGAAATACAATTGGTATTTGGTAGAAAAAAAACATGAGCAAAATAGAAATGTTTCATTTTTACTTCTTGATGCAATATTTCTTATCTTTCATGTTGACTTAGCAAAACTGTGTATTGAATTTCTTTTTCATTGGGCAAACATAAGAGTGTGTTTTCTAAAAATTATTGTAAACTGGTCTGAAATGTTGCAAAAGTCATAGTGGAGACTTTTAGCTAAACCACAGCTGCAAAAAGAATTTTATAGTAAACTATCCTAAACAAATGGCAACAATTCTGAACTACTGAATTACCTAGTTTGCTCATCTCTTTAACCTTCACATGAATAAACAATACGAAAATCACTGCTGGATTGAGGGAAAGGGTAGGTGAGATGCAGTACTTCTCTGCATGTTTAATCTTCTCTTCTGACTACCTTGCTAAAAAAGGGTTTAATTAATTATTAATTTTTGCCATATTAGCAGATTGCAATTCGCAAGAGCAAGGTACTTATCAAAATCTCTGAGTTTCTGTGTGCTTGAAAGCCAAGGACAAACCTACTTGATTCTCATGGACTACAAACCTCTCTATTGTGTGCCACATTTACACTGCCAAGCTATTACCTGAAGTGTCTTAAATATATTCCCCATTTAAACCTGACTTTGACCTTTCATTATGTTCATTCCCATGACCTCTTTTCCCTTCTTGTCCAATTTGAAGGGTGTCATATCTGTCTGGCACCAAATGGTGCCAGTACTCAGGAGCCTGAGTAAATGTTACAAATTAAGAGCAGCTAATTAAAAATCTGTAGTGTTGACATCTGTTTAATATATGCAATATTTCCAGCCTTGATAGCAGATCACCCTACAGTAGCAAGGGTCTAAGTCAGACTGTTTAAATAAAGTAATAATGAAGTATAGTGATATGGTTTTAGACTTGGAACTGTTCCAAATGGAGTCATAAAGTGTGCTAATTGGTTCCACGAAATGGAATGCAGTAAAAGTCACATTTTACAACAGTGACTATTATACAGTGGAATTAACTTGGCTACTCTAGAGATTTAAAATATATCTTACCTTTAAGAGACAAAGTCACAAGATCATAGATTTTACTTGGCTAGCAAAAAGATTGACAAGTCTGTTTTCATAGTAGAAGATTAAGATAACAAGAACAACTTAATTAACATATTTACTTAAATGAGAGGAATGTACAATGCTATTTGCACCAATTAGTAGTACCTACAGACATGATTAGGTAACATGTTAGAGCACTACCAAGAATTTAAGTAGTTATTTGAGTCACTTAAAAGATACTTAATTATGTGTTCTGCATCAAAGTTACAGAGCAACTTAAATTCATTAAGTTAATAAGAAGTACAGATTATAAAACACAAGCAAATTCATTTTGTGCCAAAGTAGTAATCTCAATGAAATGCATCACAAATGTCATATCTATTTAATATATTTCTGGAAATATTAAACCAAACCAAAATGTTAAAGGATTTCAGTGTCTACTTTTACTTGAGGAACTCCATTTTCTATGGCAGGAGCTTTTCAATCTATCCAAAACTTGTGTCTACTAAAGTTTGGGAGGTTTGTTTGTTTTGTTTTGTTTTGGGTGTTTTTTTTTAATATTTCTGGGTTTTGATAGAATATCTTATTACAACTTAATGAAAATGTAACTATTTTGCATTCTTTTCTGTATCTGTAAGCTAATGATTATTGGCATCTGAAAACAAATTGACAAGTCAGCAAGTCATGGTTATGGCAACCCAGTATAGTAGTCTTAGCAGCCCACATCACTGTCTACCTTCTCCTACATGTTTTCTGACAATGGAAAATTCAGACTCAGAAAGAAAATGGAAAATACCTTTTACTGGACAGCTGTACTAAGAGTGGAAGACAGGACAGGGTAGACAGAGAACATTTGGTTCATCCCCTGTTACTCTCTGAGTCTGTTCTAATCTGAAGTAATTCTCTAACATGAAATCCAGTGTTACTAGTCTAATTAAAGACAACTGTGTTCTGTCCAGTCTTTCTGTTGAGTAGCTCAGCAGTATATGATGGAACAGAACTTTGATGAATTTCATAGGATCTGTTTTCTGTAGAGACATCTTCTACTAATAACCTGTCTCTGAATGTGAAGAAGCTGTCAGGTATAGAGAAACATGCTGGAGAAGGATAGCAAGGAGGAGATGCAAGCAAGATCTTTTGCTTTAAGTCTCTGAATTCTCCATAACTGAAGTAAAACAATTTAGAAGAATACAATTTAAAAGATGAATCATAAAAGTTAAAAAGAGATAAACATTGTATACAGTTGTCTTCTTCAGGTTTGCTGATGCAAGTGAAAAGATAACTGTAATAGACATTTTCCATTAATAATTCAGTTGGAAACAGGTGCAACAGTTGAAGTATTTAAACTGCATAAAGATTATGTTACTTTGATATCAATCAACAGCTGCACAGTAATTACCCTTTTAAAATGTAGTTATAAAATTATTGGCAACAATAACAGTGTTCCAGATCTATGACAATGTTGCTAATTTGATACTTGGATCACCAACAGATGCTCAGAAAATCAGGCTTTCCATTGATAACTGAATTTGTGGGTAGCTTTGTTGCAAAAAAGTTATTGTTGAAATGATCAGGTAATAAAATGCATTGATTTAGACTGCTAAAATTGGATAAAAGCTTACCATTTTAATGTACTCAACTGTCAGTGTAAATATATGAAAGGAAATCTTATGCTTAAGCCATTTGTTTTTAAAATATTTGCATTTAAACACTGCAGGTAACTAAACTGAGGCATTGTAGAAGGAATCTGATTCATATCAGATTTACTATAAGGAGAAGCATATATGATGAGTATATGATCCTTAGTATGTGCCGAAGTAGCAGATACAAACTGTCATGCAGTGTACTGCCAGAAAAGATAATATAAAGCTAGAATACATTGGCTGTCCCCATGTGTGGATTAAAAAAAAAAAAAAAAAGTGCAAATTTATTGAACTATTTGTTCAAAAGTCTGTATGGAAAGCATAAATTTTAGTGTGTGCATTACTTGGAATTATGTAATTAAAAAAAGTGTATGAAGGAATTCTGCAGGATGTCAGGAGAAAAGGCATATTGTCAGGACCTCATGTTTTTCAGCAATGGGATGACTAGAAACTAAGCACAGAAGCTTACGTATTGGGGAGGTAAATGGAGCAATAATGAGCATTTTTACAGAATAGATGCATCATAATCAACCAGTCCTTGTTCTGTTATTATAAACTGAAATCTATACTTTATATTAGGTAATAGGGAAAAATTACTTACTGTCAGGGTGGTGGGACACTGGGACAGGTTACTCAGAGAAGTGGTGAGTGCTCCATCCCTGAAAGTGGTCAAGGCCAGGTTAAATGGGACTTTGAACAACCTGGTGTAGTGAAAGGTGTCCCTGCCTGTGGCTGATTGATAGAAATAGATGTTCTCTTAGGTCTTTTCCAACCCAAACCATTCTGTGAATCTATTATTTGCTTGCCTGGCACTCAAAAGGAAGAGGAGATTTTTATCACCAATTTCTTACTCCAGCATAGAGGTAAGTGTGGTAATAAGGTGCTTGGAACAACCATACATTAGTTTTCTGAGAACTAAAATATTCAAGTTGTTGAACAAATCTTTACTGAAGCTGAAGTTACTTTTGCTAGGATATAGGTTGTTTTAAAGCATGTACAACAATGTGACTATTGATATTCTGCAGTATCACGGGCCAGAAAGTATTGTTGTGTTTCCAATCTGCAACTGTCTTCATGGGCTTATAAACTAGTACAAAGTAGAGAAGTCCTGATTACAGGAATTATTGCTTCCTTTTACCTGAAGTGATTCTAGATCTTGGACTGTCCTGGTCATCAAGAAAAAAAAAAACTTAGTGCTGAGATCCTGTTTCACTTGATTTTAAAAGTAGCCTCTCTAGAGGCAATGTGCTGCCATATTTTCACCTCAGCGATAAGAAGTGTTGAGAAAGGTGTTTAGGAACTCTCTTCTCTAACCATCATTTGTTTCTCACTGAGAGAACAGTGCCTGGCCGAGCCACTCATTTCTCCTGAAGCAGCATTCACTGTCTTGGCTATGAGGTCTGAGGTCTCCAGAGGTGCAACAGAAACAAATTATATTTTTGTAAGGACTAGAATTTTCTTTTGGAAAATCAACTGCAGAAAGATGTTTTTCATAGAGTTTGCAGGAACCCTTCTTGGTTTCCTCTCATCTTGATGTCTCTAGTGCAAAATGGCAGTGATTGCTGAAATTCATTTCTTGTACCCATTCTTCTTTTTAGAGTTCCATGCCAATTTATTCTATGCAAAAACAGAAACCTATGAATATATATGTTGGTAAACATGAATATATATATATGCAATATTGGAATATATTCTTTGTCAGTTCTTTTTTTTTTCTAATTTCAGATGATAATTTTTTCCTGAATTACATTTAAATTGCATTATTTGGGGAACTTACTGAAATTAGTAGTAGTTTTCCCATAAATCACTTTACCTTTTTGAGAAAACAGACTTACTGTCTCATTAGTTTGTCTTTCTCAACTTACTGTTTTTTACATCTCTTAAAAGACACACAGTAAATTAATGGCACATATTGATTTATTTTTTATTTTGCATATTTTAAAAGATCTTTTTCTAATATAAGTCAACTCAATTTATAATATTTGTCTGACTACAGGAATCACAGGACATTATATAATACTTTAAATGTTATCAAATTTTGGACATTTAAAATAAAAGGTCCTTGGCTTTTATTCCCAATTCTTACTTTTTTAGTAAAATGTATCAATAGATTCTATGATTCCAAGTCATAGAATCTGTGAACTTAATCTTTGTAGATACACTTGCAGCTTCTCCCAGTTACTCTATTTGGATAATCAGATGCATGAAGCTATAGGTAAAATAAAAAGGTCAGATTGTATTTGAATGAAGAAAAGATACAGAAAAAAATAAATCTGAGCATGAAGTTATTTTGAAGCTGGTCTTACAAGAAGATAGATCCAAATTTGGAGACATTACTAGTACGATCAATAAAATGTTGCCACTGTTAATGATACCATGCTGGTTGTGTACAAGCAGAGCAGGACTTATTTCTGGGTTTTCAAGGCATATAATTTGAAGGGTAGTTTGGTTTGTTTTTTGGTTTTGTTTTTTTTTCTTTCTGCCTGAATGAAAATGTATGAAAGATATAAAATCAGTTGGTTCTCATAGAGGATTTTCAAGCTTTTAATGAAATAACCCCTCTCTGGATTGTTATAGTTCAGCAGACTTTTTTCCACTAATTCTTCTGCAAAATAAATGCCATAGTTTTGGAAAAAAGGCTACAGAAATACATTTCTATATTGCAAAGAAGTGACAATATTTTTCTTCTTTCTGATCTCTTTTTATTTTCTATCCTCCACCCTTGCTTTAGTTTTCCTCTCAGGCTACAAATACAGTGCAGAATAGCGATGAGGCAAAATTCAGCATAAATCAAGACAGTAATTTGTAGGTAACTTCTTTAGTCTCTAATTAGCCAAAGTGTGTGTATTTTCATTAGATCAAACTGACTCTCTTCCATTTCTCTTCCAACATGAGATTATTGCATCTCTTGCTTGTAGCTTTCTCTCTTTTCTGTTAAAAATATTTAAGGATTCCGGGCAGCTACTAAACCTATGCCTTACATTTGCCTTCAATCAGTATTTCAGAAATATAAAATAGTTCAGATTATGGAGAGATAGACATTGTGGATTTCTGCTCTTACCTGATACAGACTGAAAGCCAGTTTGGAGAAGTTTGGTTGTAGCACCAAACTACTTGCATAAAGATAACTCTGGAAACCATTCCTGATGTGGTGGAGATTCTTTGTTTAAACAGAATCATCTGAAGTTTTATAAATACCAGTTATTTTCTGAACTAGATCTTACTTCTGTGCTGCGGATCCTCCAGTGGTGCATAGTAGGGTATTCGTTATATCCTCTCACCTTTAAATCAGTTTTCTTTCTGCAGAACTATTTTTTGATAACCTTACGGAGAACAGCTGGCAAACACCTCACCAGGATTTGACCAAAAGTGCATTAAAAATTCCATTAGTAGCCATGTGTGCTGAAGTGAGAAAGCCCATTCAATTAGATTTACCCATCCATCATGAAGAATTTAATGATGTGAATGTGTATGATGGACTTCCATCAGTATTAACCCTCATGTGTACTCAGTTTGACTGGGTCAATTTATGTTGGCACTGCTGTACCAAATGCACATTGGTTGCGTGTTCTGTGTGATGTGCTGGTTTTGCTGTACACAAATAGCAAAGGTGATGAGGATGTTGGATTTATCATCAGACTTGCTAGTAACAGGCTTACGTTTTAAAGTACAATGGATTACAGGGTCATAAGAACTCATTTGAAAAAAAAAGGCTTCTGAAATACAATTTGTGCGAAGAGAGAATATGACTTTCACTGGTGACACTATAACTGGAAGGCTCAAGCTTTGTCACGGTTTCCAAGATGTGCTCTGTCTGCAGATGGTGCAGAATCAGTACTATTCATTTTCCTGATAATAATGAGTTCTCTTCTTTAATTACTGCATTTTAATAGTTGAAAATGGAGCTTGATTCAATACTGACCTAAGACTGATCTCATAGTGAGGGAACTTGTTAGGAACTCAGCTGAGATAATCTGGGAGTTAAATCATTTGGACTGTGAAAAAAACATTAAAACATGACCAGATAGCTTCACTCATCTTTTCAGGCTTACAGCCACTACATAGTAAGTAGAGTTCCAATAATTATAAGCAGTGGGAGAAGTCAAGGAGGAATCAGGGGAAGAAACAAAAACCCCCACTTTTTTATTTTACTGAATTTCTCAGAACTTCTGAATCTTCCTTTACTATAGAGAAAATAACCTGGTTAATCTAGTTCTCTATCTGCCCAGAGGCCTTTGCTGCCCCCTGATGTTTCCTTTATTGTTTTACATGTACAAAATGAATATTGAAGATAATTTCCCCTTACCCTACTGGTCTTTTCTGTGCATTTCTACAGTGCAAAGCAAGCAGATTTCCTGTGTCAGTGAAAGTATGTGTCTGTTAATATCATCTGCAAGTTTTAAATCAGATTCTAAATGATCCACTTCCTAGAAAAGCCTCTCTGTACTCTAGTGCATTTAAAAATAGGGATAATATTATTATATATTTTTGTAATATTTTTCCTCTTCAGGATGCCTATAAGTGCTATGAGAAGGTATGAGCTTACAAATTTCTGCCTAAATCCTGAATTACATTAAAATAAACAAACAAGTGGACCCTCTTTCATGAACTAATTCAGTCTGTCACCACTGGGGAAAAAAAAAATTGTATTATAGTGCCTAAAATCTTTTCATAATAAATAGTAAGTAACTCCAGTTGACTGATATTGAGTTACTAAGGTAGGTTGAGTGGAATTTTTTTTCAGTGTATACTAACAGATTTACACTTACTTGATGAAGTAAATAAAAAGAACTATTTTAGCAATCAAGGTTTCATTCTACAGGCTTAGGATGCTTTGCTGGTAATTACTGCCTCCAGTAATAGTGTGATGTGATGAAAAGCTTAATTTACAGAAGGGGTTTTGTGAATTTCTCCAAAAGCTTTCAAAAATGAAGATGCAGGAAGAAAAAGCTGTCTTTGTACATAAATGGACTTTGAATCCTGATTTCTATTATAGGACAGTTGCTAGAGATCACAGCTGCTTTGCATCTGGTGTGATGTCTGGGAAGCAGGTGCATTTCTGATTGAGCGATCACAAACAGGTGGAAGTCAGTGTTCATTTTCACATACTTTCTAGTTACATAGGACTGTGTTGATGCAAAACAATATGCATGAATAAGAAGCTTTACAGGTATCTTAAAATTTGAATGTGGAAAAATTTTACTTACAGTTCTTATTTTTGAAGGCTTTGTTTTTGAGCGCGTATATGGTATTCCAATGAAGGAAGCATAGCTACAAATGGCAATGTTTGTTGTCTCCTATTCTAAGCAAACACTCAAAGGGGACAAAAATCAGGTAAATTATATATAAATTATATTTTTATATATGAAATCACATTTTTGTTGGTAAATCACAATCCAATGGCAGTCATATATGTTATAATAATTCCTATGCATGGTCATTAGTTTCCTACTTTTCTTATGTTTAGTTAAATCTTTGTAATCAAGGAAATGTAATTACTTGGACAAGAAGGATATTTATATTTTCCTGCTCTGCTATGGAATTCTGTTTCTCCTCTTTCTTTGTGAGATTGCTAGAATAGTACAGAATGAAAAGTGAAATTTGACTTCAAATTATTTACTCACCTTTCTTCCTTTCGTGGCTATATTTCCTTTCCATAACCTGTCATCTAAAGTGTTTCTTCAGGTCGTCATAAATGTGATCTTCATACCTTCATGTCAGACACTTGGCTCCTTCCTTTCCTTCCGGAAATATTTTCCTTTTTAGTTGTATGAAACTTAGCTACTTACCAATTTTGTCTTACTTAGGTTATTTTTCTAATATCTGATGCAGATATTTCCATGCTATTTGATTATTGTTCCTGGCAAATTTCATTAACTTTGCAATCCCACTGGGAGTATGCAATTGCTATGTTTTTTTCTTTTGTATTTAACCTCATATTGGAATGTTATTTTGTACAGTCTCGTTTTGTTGTGAAGTATCATTATACACTCTTTTTGTTTACCATGACATGCCTTACACTTTTATATGTACATTTACTGGGCAATTACATGTAGTAACTCTCCAGTTGACTGAAGTGAATTAAACATTATAATTTTGTATTCACCTTGAAGTTCTCGATTTTGTACTGTACTACTCCTGTGAAGGCGAATGCAGATGATTTTGGACACGCAAGTTTTTTAGTCAACCTCATGTTACTGAGGCTTACAATTGTTATGGCTTAATGGATACTACATGGGGTCCCTTGGGACTAGCAGTGAAGACAACTTTAAAATGCATGTATGGATTTGTAGAGACACTATGGCAGACATGCAAAACTGAGCAGCTGCTTCTGAGCTTTCATTTTGTACTAAAAGGCTTTAAAGTCTACTGAACTCATACCCCAAACACGCAGAAGCTCTCATCAGAGAATCATAGGACATCACAGTTTTGGAGGCACCTTGAAAGATCACCTGGTCCAACATTTTGTGGAAAAGAGAGCCTAGGTAATGTTATGTAATGATTTGTCCAGTTCTGTCTTGAAAACCTCCAGTGATGGAAATTTTTCCATGTACATGTACCTGGGACGGTGGTTCCAGCGACTCATTGTTCTCACTCTTAAAAAAATTCTTTCTCATATCAAAATTAAATCTCTCCTGGTGCAACTTGTACTCACTGTCCCTTGTTCTTTCCATGTGGTTCTCTCTGAGGAGAGACCTTTCATGCTGTAGCTGCTGTCTAAGAATTGGAAAACTGTGTTCCCACCTAAGCTTTCTATTCTCGAGTGTGAAAAGATCCAACTCCTCAGTCTTTCCTTACAGGGCAGGTTCTTCAGCCTTTGGTAAGCTTTGTGGTCCTACTTTGGACCCTGTCCCATCTTTCTGAATTAGAAGGACATAGTACTCCAGACAGATAAAGCTTGACTGGTGCTGAGTAGAGGGGTCAACTGGTTCTACTCTTACTGTTGACATGATGAAGTAGATTGTGTTGTTATAATGTTTCTACAATGATACATGGATGCTAAATTTGCTCATAATACCTGTTATGAGCAAAAAATACTTTATAACCTTAGTTCCCAGTTCAGTCTATCTAACTTGGTTTCCAAAACAAGGGCTGTTTTCAGCTAAGAAATACATATTAGGCACAATAACTAGGTCATAAATGCATGTGAGAAGGAAATAATGTGGTAAGTATAAAAATAAATTTATAGCACCTGGATTGAATACTGAGTGTTGCTCCATAAATATCTTCAAGAAAAATCAACATATTTCAGGTGTAAGTGAAAATATACCAAAAAATTGAGAGGTGACCAAAAATAAAGCAGACGAGCCTGTCTAATAAGAAAATATCTAATAACAAAACACTGGAGAAGATACAAACTGCATGGCCTCACAATCCCACACCCCACCACAGTTAGAAAAGTAAATAAAACTAGAAAGAAATTATCAGCGTGGTCAACGTTAATCTTTGTTAAAAGACTCATTTCTAGTGGCATGGAATGGTTTTGTATTCCAGCAGCACTGGGGCAATCATCAGCATCCTTAATAAATAAGATTAGGCAACAGGATCAATCTCTATTGTGATGACGTCTCTTTGTACCTAAAGAAGCAAATGTGCCAGACTTTATTTCTTTTGCAAAATCATACTTTATTGCTGAATCAGGAATTTGACTGTGGAGTTATTAATTGAATGGGATTGTCTGAATTCTCTTCATATTTCCTTCTGAAAGAATGTGGAACAGCATAAAGTACAAACAATTGTTTTATGCTATTTAAGGATGTTTTTATAAGCTCATAAACAGTCAAACAAAATTGCCCTAAAAATAGTTGCCTGACCTTCTACCAGTTATGACTTTTTTATTGTTTGACACCAAATACGGGGAAGGAACACAGACAGGAGAAGACAAAACAAGAGCTGTGAGAGACAAAATTTTTAGTTGGGGAGAAAAAAAAAAAGGGGGAAAAGAAATCATGTTCAGAATTTAGTGTAGGAATAAAACTTGGAGATGCATTGCACTCTCATTCTAAATCTAAACTTTGCCACCATATATCATTTATTAGCAAGATGCAGGATTAACTTTATATTGTACTATTCCTATTTACTCTGGATAGTATCAGATCAGATTTTCTTTCAATATGCATGCAAAAAGAATCTGAAAGTGAATCCACAGCTTTTTATTTTTAGTGTTTTGTTGTTTGGTTTTTTTTTCCCCTGTGTAATAAGTAGTAAATTACAGATCCAAGATGAGGCATTCTTCTCTATGAGGGTTGGTATTTTTCTGTTTCATTGCAATTTTTTTCTCTTAAAGGAGAGAGGTTACATTTGTGTCTGATACGTGTGACATTGATGTTATTATTAATGCTGCTACGTGCTCGTATTGGACACCACATCAGTGGCCTGTTTAGAAAGTATGTGCATATATATGGGTTACTTTTCTAGTAGATTTTGCTTTTGTATTAATATAGGCCAAAACCTTTTTTTTTTTTTTNAAAACTTTTTTTTTTTTTTTTTTTTTTTTAATGTATTTTCTATTTGTTTTCAGATACACCTTATATACTAGGTAGCACATATAGCTTATTTGCTGTTTTATGAATTTGCCTGATTGATATATTTAATAGTATTTAGCTTCGTCAGTGTGCAGATGTCTTTTTTATTTATTCCTCCTCAAACTAAATACTGTACTGGCAGAAGCTTAGTAATTGTTCTGAAATTGGGTGGACAGAATCATTCACACCCAGACAGTAGCTCTTTAGTTCATGTCAGCTTTTGGTCTTTCTTTAATCAATATATTCAGCAGTAATACAAGATGAAGTGATCGGGTCTGCACTGACCAGTCTACAACAGTTCCATATATGGAATTTATAACATTGAAAATTGACTTTGTCCCAGTGTGGACTGTTTAATTAAAATCTTGATCTGCACTGTGGAACATTCTGATTTGGATACCATTACCCAGATTAAGACCAGGTTTTCTTCCCAGATTGTACTGGGAAAGTTAAACAACATGGACAGCTTTGACTTTACAGTGTGAACACTCAAAATGGTGGATGGGGAGAGTTATTTTTGTAACCTTTTTTTTGGAGTTAGTTTCATACATCAGGAGTAATGGTAATTATGTGGTATTATGTGGTAATATATATTTGAAAAGTGTATTGCTTTATAAGATATTAGTCCAGACATGCAAGTGTGAAGAGAGTAACAGAATGTCAGGAGTCTCCTATGACTGCTACCTTTGTGAAAATGTAATTTTTTACTTCTGAGTTTTTTCAGAAAGTCATATTTGCATATAGACTGCCCAAATGACAAAAGATTTTGAAATAATTTTTTTAAATTATAAAATTATTTATTACAAACTGCTGTTTACTACCTGTTTTTCTATTGTTTAAAGCATTTTTTCCATCAAGTACTTGGTAAAATATTTAAATATAACTCAAAAGAATAACTTTCCCCATCAACTTATATATCATTTCAAGTATTTATTCAGTAAGTTTGTGTCTTTCAACGAGTCAAGCTAAGTTGTCCCAAAACATCTTGCAGCACAGTGCTCAGTCTTGACAACATTTGAGATATTTGATCAGAGTGCAGGGCTCAGTTAAGCTGTGCTACTTCCAAGGGTCTAGAATTTGTCATCAGGAATTAAAATCTCTAATTTCAGTTAACCTTTATGAAGAAGGTGTTAAAATACATGCTATTTTTGTTTAGGAGAATGTGTCCTGCTTTGTTTCCAAACTAAGGGAGCTAACTATTCCGGAAGTGTCGTTTCTACTTAAAGTAGTTATTCAAGGAATGAAAATTCATTCTCGCTTTCAAAACAATGAATAATGAAGCTATTACATGAAAGAATTAATGTATTAAATAGAAAATTATAAAAATGTCAGTTTAGCCTTCCCCACAAACACCTGCAAGCATCAAATTACGTTCAAATTGTATGCTGTCCCTTAAAACAGAAATATTAACAAGCATGACCTAGAAGTTTGGAGTTTAGGTGTTGGGTTCATATTGTAGCTTTTATTTTTGGGAGGTGGTGATGTTTTTCTTCAGTCTGTGTTGTTGAGGTTTTTTCTTCTTTTTTTTTCTTTGTTTTTAATTGAACAACTAAAGGTCACTGTAGCAATAAGTTAGCTTGTTCCTATGAAATAATTTAAACATCTAACTCCTGTGCCTTCCTCTTTTCATTCTGTACATTGCAGTTATTCATACAGGATTTCAGCACAGCCAGAAGTCAAACGAAAAGGTCACTACCTGGGTTACTTGTGTTTTGGTCCACCATCCACTCAGTCTGCCTGCTGAATTATATTGTCAAAGTCAGCCTTTCTATTGACAGGCATATTGATTTCCTGATTAATGTACCTCTGTTTTATTGGCGTTTACTACAGGAGGCATAATTTTAATGTTTCTATGATCAATAGCTCCATCAACACCAAGAATTCCTACTGTTAGTTTGCACAGCTCTAACTATGGGGAGTTGTATATTTCTTGATAAATACTACATGGAAGTTGTAAACGTTAGAAAAGTGAAGAAAATTGATGTTCTCTGTAGATTCCTGTTGTATTTCAGCCCTAGGAGAGAATGCAAAAACTTTAAAGTAATTCTTTATAGGGAAGGCAGGCCACAGATCTCTGGGCTGGAATACAAATGTATGGGAAGTAATTACTTTTAGAATTCTCATTGTGTAGTCACTTTATCTCAAATGAGTAAATACACATAAGAGAAATTATGGCTTTTATTCAGTTTTAGTTTAAGAAATGATTTTTTAAATATTTTTTTAATAGTTAACTTCATTATAGAAAGGGAATTCTGTGACTCTCATATGTGTTTCTAGACTTGCATATGTCCATAAATTACACAATCTACCTGGAGGCATCTACTTAAAATGTGGCAGTTTTTGTCTTGGAATCATAAGAGATTTTACAATCTCTTGCTTGCTGTCAGATAATTTCTTTTCTTCCTCCTGCCTTTGCGCCTGCCCTGTTTCTGACTTTTAAAACCAGAGAATGAAGAGACTGATTTTTTTTCCACTCAGATAAAGTAGTAAATGTGAATCATCATTTTTTTGTTAAGCTTTGAAATTAGATAATGGTAGAATAACAATAAATTGTGCCACTTACCAGAAATTTTACCTAAATATTTTCCAGATTAGGTTTCTTCATTTTAATGAAGTTTGGATTCCCTGTGTGGTTAGCCAGTATGATCTAAACGAGGTATTTCAATGGCTCTTCTTGGTATCTTGAGAAAGTGCTTGTGTTTGAATGTTCTCCTGAGGAGAAAAATTTTGTATGAATGGCCTGGTTAAATCAGTGCTGCGTTGTCCTTACAGAGACAGGAAAATGATGGTTATTTATCAGGAAATTTATGTATTATAAAGCTTACAGCCTGTTCTTTCAGTTAGGGATCAGAATAAAGGCTGTGTATCTTGAGAGACTGAGTTCCCAGCATTAATTAAGAGAACAGAAGGATGAAGTGAAAGCTATTTAAAATTTCCCATCTGCAAAAAAGCAGGTATTCTTCCCTAAATTTTTTGTCAATAAGGACTAAAATAGTACCAAAAGTATCCCAACAGTTTCAAAGCACACAGTTCAAGTATTTTGATCTTCTGGTACAAATTTCAGAGGCTGGAGTGTTTATCACCTGTTTCCAGCATTGACGTATCTCAGTGGATGAAACTCTAAAGCAAAAAGAACCTTGGTGTGATGATAAAATCCACTAAAATTAGAACTACAAGGATCACTGAAGAAGATGCTAGTGGTGTGCAGCTAAATCCTGTGATATATGGAACTAGAAGGAAATGAAGTCAGTAATGGAGGTTTAGTTGGGCATTAGTTTCCCTTATCTGGCCATGGAACTATCTTCAAATATGTCTGTGTTCCTGGAATAATTCACCAACTTGATGTCATACAAATCTAGAGATACTTTTGCCTCTGAAAGCGTGGAACAGTAGTGAAGATTTGGATAAAACAACAATAGAGTATTTTAAGTAGCTTCTGCTCCTGATATGTACCTCTGTTGATTTTAATAGAATATTAATTATTTAATAGAATATTAATTATTCCACTTGCAGGAAGCGAGTTTGAGTCATAGGTTTCAAGTGATTGTTTTAACTGTTGGAAACTCTTTATAGCCACAGGGATCCCTGAGGGGATGCTCGTGCTGCCTTTTATGTCAGTGACTTTGAGTCCCAACTTCTGATTCTTTCCCTGATTTTTTTGAATAGTGACTTGCTGTTCTGAGGTTTTGCTGATTTATTTTGAACACTGTGGGACTCCCAGTTCTTCCTAAGAGTCTGCCAGAGGATGGCAGTTGCCTTCCTAGTGGGCCATAGTAGGGCAAAGGGGCACCATAGTTGATAAAGGAATATGTAGATGATCTATGGAGTCAGACTCCTGTGCAGGTTGAACTCTTTAGGTTCACTGAGGGAAAGTGTTAAATTTAAGTTTTAAACTAAAGGATTGTAAGGCCTTAAATGCTTACTCTTATTATGTGTTTTGTTCTAATTTTGTGTTTCCTCTGTAAACTGTATGAGCATATAAATATTTATCACCTAATGAACTGAAGTGCATGTGTCTGTGTATATCCATGTTTTTGTTAAGAGCTTAATGTATAAATCTTTACCTGAATTTACAGTAATTTAGAGTGATGGAACTCAGGTTTCAGGAAGTAATAACCCCTTTTGCTCTTAGGCATCTTATTTAACTTCCTTGTGATTTATATCATTTTATGTTACATAAAGATAATTTTACCTCCATTTGATCCTGGAACAAAAATCTTCAATATACAATACATATACAATTAATATACAGAATTTTTTTTTCACTGTTTCACCTTACCCCTTTTTTATGATATCACTTCAACACAGGTACCAATCAGAAAGATTTAATAGAAGAAGCAAATGCCCTTTATTTCATGAAGTAAAATGTACTCCCTTACACTCAGTTCCAGCAGAATTCAGGAAAAATTGTGCTTCGGTTTCATTTTAAGGATTGGTAATTTATCCATCTTCTAACCTCAGGGTTCTCCACAATTCTGCTTTCACTTTTTTCTCTTTCTTAAGCAATCACTATAGCAACCTAGTCTTATCTGATGAGCAGTGCACACAGAGAGCAGATACACATACATGCAGCATAAGATGGAGGACAAAAAAAAAGTTAGGTGGACTGTTGAGGTGCTATATTAGCCTGTCACACAGAAGATCTGAACCCAAGCTGCAGTTTTAAAGTTCATTAGCAGGGAGAAATTCTTTGAGATGTCATCCCCCTTAGTAGAAATTTCAACTTGATTGGTGGTTTCCCCTATAAAGTTATCTCTGGCTGACATAGCATTATAGCTGATGGATTCTATGATTGTATAAAAATTGTATGAAAAATTGATCAGGTTTTAAATACTATTTTATTTTAAGCAGTGTGGTGGCACAGGTATTGTAGGGGTAAAATTGCTAAATTATAAAATTATTAAATTATTGACAGCTGAATATAGAAAAGGTGTGGGGGGGGCAATGTGAGATTAGGAAAGGTAAGATTTAGATAAGTTTTAGATAAAGACCTGGATTTGAACTTAACTAATACTCCACAGGCTCTGACAGACTTTATCAACCTTTGAAAATTGCAGTATCATAATACATGAGTTCCAGTGACTCAGTTCTTCAATCTTTATTCTTGATGATTAGTCCTTAACTAAATATTAATTGTGATGAAAGGCTGCATTGGAATGGAGTAGCATCCAAAGGACAAAGCAGTGCTGTACATCTCAACTCCAGATCTGTGTAGTTAATGAAGCAGTAACAGGCTGTTATATTAATGGATCACTTCAAGAAAAGGTGCACCTAATTCATCTGGTGGGTACTCCAGTGGCTTTGTCTCTGTTCAGAAGAAAAGCAGTATTTCAATTGCATGCCTTTCTTTCCCTCTGTCTTCTCCTGCTGAACAATAGAGGACTTTCTATCCCTGTACATCCTACGTTTGTTCTTACAACTCTGCACCGACTAGCTGACTTTCTATATGGTTTGTGTCAGTGAGAGCAGCACTGAGAGCAGGGAGAGGTCAGTGCTCAGCCACTCTGCACTTTCACTTCAATGCATAGTTTTTTATACTCAAGGATTCTGGTTTTAAATGTCATATTAGTTGCAAAAGAAATACCTGAAAACTGCTCTATGATATGTGAAAACAAAGAGGAATTTTAACATTCTTCATGTGCTGTTCTAGACCAGTACAGACCCCCGTCTCTCTGGTGCTAATTCTCTGTGCTACTGGAAACTGCAAAGACCACATTTTCAGTTGTTACTGTGAAAGAGGGGATGTGTTTAAAATAGCACTTTTCAAGAAATGCCTTTTACTTGTTTTGATCATGGGTGCCAGAGCTCTGCCTGTACGATTGCAAAGTAAGGTTAATGCACCTCATCCTTCACCTTCTGAATAGACATTATTTTTACATCAATTTATACTGGTATTTTTACTAAGGGAGGTAATTGTATTCTTCAGCTCAGCAGTTGTGAATTTACTTTTTATATCCTCACTGCAGGCTCTACAAGAGCTAGGGAACTTAGTAAAATTCTCAGTTTTCTGGAGGAGTAGTGCAGGCAGCTGCCTGTATTGGGTCCCACTGTCAGGGGACTGTCCGAGTTGAGTATTTGCTTTGTGGTTCATGAGATGGGTGTGTGAATCCAAGTTAGGCCATCCAGAGGACTGGGACAAGAAACTTGATTTCTTCTCAGAGCGTGTGAGGCCTTGCTAGGTGCTTTCTCTACAGCACACAAATGTAGCAGCTCCCACTCCAAGTGTCCAGCATACATGAATGGCACGTGGATCAGGAAGAGAAGACAGTAGGAGGTTCACTATGAATGCTTTAGCAGGTGGCAGTCTGGAAGAGGTGATGGCAAGGAAACAAGTAAGTGAGACTTGAAAGTTATGCTATTGACATACCTTGGCTCCTGTTTTTCTTCTTACCTTGAGCCTTAGCTATGTGCTCTCCTGCCACATATCTGAGCTCTCAAGACTCATGACTTGCTCAGATCCTGAGCTTTGTTTTCCAATTTTGTCCTGTAGACCTGTAAGGAGAAGAGGGTATGTTAATCTAGTGGAATTTCTCATTCCTGAGCTCTTGTGACAAAAACTGTAGGGCAAGAAGCAATTATGTAAAACTACTTGCAGTGGTAGGGGTGTTAGGAGTGCCTTGACTGTAGAAGGAAAAAATTAGTTCTTTACCCAAAAAAGGCTAGTTTTGCCTTATATGGGAGGCAGATTTCTTGGTGGAGAGACTGTATAATTCAGGTAAGTGGTATGACTGTACCAAGTCATGTTTTGCAGGGATTTAAATAGTTGATTGAATAAAGTCATTAATTTACAGTAATAAAAAGAAGCTTTGTTCAGAACTGTTAGCTTCTAGGTGTTTTATACTACAGAGTTTAAGACAAAATTCTCAAAGAAGTTCTGTAGCAACTACAAAATTAAGCTACAAATGGGGCAATTTCAGAGTGAGAGGGATCTTTACCTTTAAACCCTTTTAAACCAAGGTAGAAAACATAAGATTATCAAATACCCAAGCAGTTATTTATAGAGTTTACATCCCTCCATGCATCACCTTGAAGCAAAATCTGTACACCAAAAAGCCCATCTTACTATTAAAATAGAATTTCTTTTTCAAATCTAAGCAACAGAGTAAGACAATGTTCTTCTGATGCTTCTTGATCCTAAGTTATAGGGAGAATTTGGACTGCTGGGAATGGCCTGATTAATATAAAAGTTGCTTTATTCTTCTCTATTTAAAAACAACAAAACGATCTCCTCAGGCTCTGCTTTCAGCCCAGTTACCTTATGCTTTTAATTGAACATATGAAATCAATATCAATCTAGCAGAGATCTAAGAATCTATGACTTGAACAATAGGTATCTGACGTGAACAGTAGGCATTTGATGAACAGCCTTTTAAGGGTAGATGCTCAAAGACCAAATGTTTTTAAAACAGAATGCAGCAAGCTATAAATGCTCTTATGAAATGGTGGAGAGAAAAGGGGTGCTTGTTCAGTGGTGGGGTCAGTTTAGATTGCTTTTTCTTCTGAACTTTGGTCCTCAATCTTTTACCCTTGCAACTGAAATTGCTGTGGAAACCTATAAGGATAAACAATATTGAAACTTTCAAGCATGATTTAGTGTTACTAAGGTAACCAATTGTAATTAATTTTAAGCTCCAGCTGGCTTGTGATGAACATGAAACCTGACAAAGCCTCTCAGAAAGTCTGTTTCTCATTTTCTTAGCTACAGGAATAAGAATATGAGAAAATTCTTTAAATAAAGCATCTACATCAAGAAATCAAGGCTCAGCTTTGATATTAGTCAGTTAAAAAGATATCTGTTACATGGGAGAAGAGACCAGCCCACACATCACTACAGATTCAGGTAGTTGTAGAGAGTGATAATGTCCCCCATGACCCTCTTTTTCTCCAGGCTACACAGCCCCAGCTCCCTCAGCCTCTCCTCATAAGACTTGTGCTCCAGACACTTCCGCAGCTTCATTGCCACCCTCTGGGCATGCTCCAGTGCCTCAGTGTCTTTCCTGTAGTGAGAGGCCTGAAACTGAATGAAATAGGTGCTGCAGCCTCACCAGTGTTGAGTTTTAGGAGGTTGATGGACCATGGAGACTAGTTTTTTTTCTTTCATCCTATAGCACTAGAATTGTTTACTTTCATTGCTGGTTTTTCTTGAATCAGTGTTATACTTAATGTGTAATTCCTGGATACTGTCATCCAATGTTCTGGAAAGTCATAATGAATTAGAAATATATAAAAGTTCTCTTTGAAATAGCAAAGCATTAGAAGAAGACAGCTTTAATAGTCTTAGTGTCCAATTAAAAAAAACACAGAAGAAATCAGCGTGCCTTTGGTCTGGAGAGCTTGAGTTATTCTGTATGATGGGGTAATACAGCATCGAAGCAATCACAAGTGGAGTGCTTTTTCATTCATTTTTAAAAGAGAAGGTATTCAAAGCCAAAAAATTGCCAATACTTTACATGAAAATAAATATCCTACCTTAATTTAAGAAGTTATTAAACTCAAGTAAGTAAAATTGCTTAATTTTTCATTTGGTTTTGATGCTGATCTCCTTAATCACAACTGAAAGCTTAAGATTAGTGAAAGCTAAAACATTACTTCTGCTCAAAAGGAACGCCTTTGAAAAAGAATTTAATTCCTCAGTCCTACAAATGGAAGCAATATTGTACTGGATGTATATAGATCCAAGTCAAAATTTAGAATTTCAAGTAGCTGAAAGTGAATCAGCGTGATTACTGCTAAAGCCCAGTGCAAGACCTGTGATAATCTGTTTGGATGATGCTGATTCTAACCTTGTTTATGCTGGAGCACATCCACAGGAACTAATGAATGATACTAAGACTGTGGAAGATGGTGAAATTAGAGCTGAATCTTTCCATAATAACTGAGATAAAAATCTGTCCTGGTTATATTGTTTTACTTGGCACAATATGTCCCTAATGAGCCACATTTCTCCTGCCTTTAATTTGCCCGTAGAACTTTAGTAGTGGAAAGTTAATTTACACGAAATGGTGATTTTTCAGTCAAGAAGTAATTGAAGATACTTGTTCCATAGGCAAGGTCACAGCCTGAATATATTGGACTAGAGATAGCTGGTTACTGTTAATTGGCTGATGCAGAGCATCCTCTTAGGCAAGTGCTGTGCACGTCCTGTGGCGCTCCTTCAAGGCCAGACTTGGATGTGTCAAGCAGACTCTGGATGGTGTCAGGCAATCTGCACAAGCCTGTCCTTTCACTGATGTCTCTGGACATTTACGTGTCTGGCTGCATTCAAACTTAAAGGAGGAATTTTGCTGAGATATCTTCTTCCTTCTTTTATGTGTTTCTTCTCACTATTGTGAGAAGGGGATGCACCCTACCTAAAACACTTTATCCTCATTGCCTTGAAGAGGGGGAAAACATAGTATTTATCGATATCTCAGTTGTCCTTTGTTCTTAGTAGCTTTTCAGGGCAGCAACCTGGAACTGATATAATTCTTAAGGGTTTTACTGCTGTCAGAGTTCTGAATGGCAATAGTAAAACAGATCTATCTTACTAGTTTCATTCTGCTCTTCTACTGAAATGTAGAAGCAGTATCAGAAACACTTGTTATTAATCTGCAGTATTACAGTTCCTCCTCCAAACCTGCATCACAAATAGCATCCTAGGTTTCAAATCTTTGAAGTTAGGAAATTTGCTCTTGGTGCAGGTCAGCAGAATGAGTCCATCCATGTGCCACAACAACCCATAACTCAGAATGTGCAGTAGAAAGAGAAAGTGCAGGCTTTGTTTTCATTGTGTGCTTAATTTTGCATTTAAGATTTACAGTTAGTTGGGATTTTTTTTGTTAGTTTTTTGGGGGAGTTTGTGTATTGGGGGTATTGTCCAGCTACAAATCAAACTTGCTTTCTAAGCAGGTTTCTAAATCTTAGTATTTAATACCTATTAGCTAATTATGCTTGCAGAGTATGAAGAGTTTTAAAACCATATATTTATTTTGCAAACAGTTCTCATCAGCATTTAATTTGTCTTATAATTGATTGCTTCTGCAACTCTCACATTATATTTTTGCCGTGAGTTTAGAGAAATAAGGACTGATCAATCCAAATAAAATTGTGTCTATACAGGCAGATAACTTGCCAGAATATAGTTGGAATCTCATTTGCCTGAATAAAGATTTGAATATCTTTATTCAAAAGTTTCTTTGTACAAAAGTGTCTGTTTGCTGACTTATGTGAAACTTGTGTTATTTTTCTTATTCGTCTCTAGTCATTTAAGGGAAAGAAATGTGACCCTATTAAGTGGGTTGTAATTTTTTTGTCCACAATTATAAACTGACATGGGATAAATGAGTGTTAAATGTCTTTTTTTTTTGAAGTCAAGTGATGTTTATGCATTCAGTGTAAAACTGGCCTTCAAATCCCACTAGCAAAATGCAGACCTGTGATATAACAATGAAACACAGTCAGGATATGATATGTACATATCATACATGTTGTATTTTCTGTAATGAATTATTTATAAGGGCTGGTGAATTTTTAATTATTTTCAGTGCTAGGTTGTGTGAAACTTGTCTGTGAGACTCCATGTGAGGACTAAACAAAGAAATGAGAAACTTCTAAAAACTTTGAAGGATAACATTTGAGGGCTGAGAGCATTTGTAGCCTCAGGCTATGCCATGGAACAGCCACTGCATTAGTCTGCCTCAGAATCCACAGCAGAGTTGTAAAGAATCGTTATGGGAGTATTCAGTGGAGTAGGGGGGAAGGCTTAGAACTGTTTGACTTCTGGTATTTCTGCATACATACGGGATAAAAGGCATTAGATTATTACCATATTTAAACCAGTTTCAATTTTGTGTTACAAAATCTCTTTGGATTTTTATAAAAGAAATGGGGATGAAAAGATCGAGACTGGGGTGGTGGGTGGAAATAGCACTTCTATTTTCATATTACAACACTCTAAGAGTAGGACTTAAAACTGTTTAGGAATGATTTTTAGGTTCAGGAATATGTCCACATGTTGTAATGAAGAATCTGCAATAGGTTACTCACAAATTTAATGACACATACATGATAAAATCACACACACATCACAATATTAAATTGCATTATCCAGATTTTATTTCTGTCTTATTGATCCATGCCACTGAATTGCATTTTCTCCATATTTCTGTCAGTTCAGTTTTAAACTGAATCCTGGCAGCACGGTCTCTGTCACCCATGAGGCTTACTCTCAGTGATTGTTTCTTAATAGCCCTCGCATTGAAGTTAGTTGTTGCCAGCAGTTGAAATTAAGGGTAGAGCCTCAGCCCAAGAGAAACAAAATATCTACATTAGAAGCTCAGCGCCTTTCATTTCTCAGGCAGCCTTTGTGTCAAATGCTTTCAGAAAGCCAGTGGAAGGTATTTTAGCAATTTAGGTCTTGGTAAATGATTTTATTTGTTTATTAATTCAGATTTAGTAGTCAAATACTGCTTAAAATCAGTTAGGAGTTTAATGTGTGTCTGGAACAGGAGCATGACTGTGAGAATATGTTGTGCAAATCTGCCTAGCTGGTTTTTCGGCTTCCCTTTGCTCTACCCTACAGTGTCACTGGCATCTCTGTCCACTGCTGTTTCTGAAAAAGGAGATCTCTGTGCTTGTGTACTAGAAGAGGCTAGGGAAAAGTAGTCCTGCCAGGGACTGTTGAAGTGTAATGAAGCCTAGTCTTAATGTGAAACTGCTGTTGTACTGGTGTGATTGGCTGGGATTGAAATGTGTAGTCCTGTAGCAGAGTAACATGTATTGCTACCTACAGGCCCAAAGCACTTTACTAAAGTTAGAAGGCCACTGGGTTGAGGCTTCTCAGATTTTGTCTGTCTGAACTCATGTTGACCTTCTTGGAGCTGTGTTTTTCTTGTACTTGCTATGACAACAATTTTTCTCCTGACCAGGTGATTGTGCCTGATTTGTTTTACACATGCATGTCTCTGAAAGGTGCAAAATTAGTTTTCATATAGATAATAGTAAAAAGTAGTTATTCTGTCTAGAATGAGATATTTATAACTGTATACTAATGCAGAAATGCAGGGCTAGTATTATATCAGAGGTCTTAAAAGTGAGCACAGGAGATGCAGAGTAATGGAGCAAAAGTAAGGAATGATAGCAGACAGGACACAAACTAACACTGAAGTCCTTCAAGATTGTAATAACTCCTCCAGTGTTAGGTAAAAGAAATATAGGTATGGGAACTGGACAAAATCAGTTTTAGAAATAGGATCTAACCTATGTAAAGCCCACCATATAGAGTAAATCTGTGTAGACCATGAACTTACAGACCAGTGAGAAAAATGCAACATGTAAAAGTGTGTTAGGAAGCATATAGAAATTACCCCAATCATATCCTTGAGTGACTAAGAAGAAACCACCAACTGTGCAGGTCCCATACCAAACTGAAGCTGTTGACATTAGGATGCAGAAAAAAAGAACAAAGGTGAGAAAGACGGTGGGGAAAGAGGTTGCTGCTCTGTGCATAACAATTTTAACTTGAAAGTATAAAAAAAAAAAGGAAAAATGTTACTGTAGGTATACAGTATATTTTGGTTTTGCCCATGACAAGATTCTGAGTATAAAAATTGTTCCAATACTTAAAACTGAATATATAGTAAGTGGAATAACTGCCTTTGAAAAATACACTGGCTATAGTCCTCCTTGAGCAGCTGCTAAGGCAGTCAGTCACCTTCTTCCTTCTTGCTTCTTTTTGTTTAGAGTGAGTATCATTGCTCAGATAATGAATCATAACTTAAGATACATATGTGTGTGTGTCTGTGTGTGTGTGACAGAAGGTGAAGCTGTGCTGCACTGGGTCTGGATAAATACCTGTTGAGGGCGATGAGCTGTCGGGGTTGGCAGGAAGTGTGGTATTTGCTTGTTTTGCAATACTGCAGGTATAAAAGCAGAGTGGAATGGACTGGGAGAAGAACATCTGTGAGCACTGAGGACAGAGGAACTGTAAATAGCAGTAGAAGATGAGGTTAGGAGTTAAATAAAGAAATAGTGGTAGGAAACAGATGGGAGAAAATTCTTTTTGTTATCTGGTTTTCCCTACAATAAACAGGTGATGTATCCATTAAAAACACATTAATTTATGCTCCAGGGATTACTGCTAAGCATTAATATCTACACATGATGTTGCTAATCTCCAACATCTTCCTTTTTCTGGAGCAAGAACTGTAATGCATTGTTTTACTGTGTCTTCTTGACACTTTGGAATATATTATAGATAATAGATTGTGAAAAAAGAGTGCTCAGTGTGTTAAAGACTGAAGTTTTAGGTCAGCAACTCATCAGGAAAAATTTTATTTCGTATTTGCTACAACTATTTCTTGCCATAGATAGATGCTAAAATACGTCTACAAATAGTCTCAAAATAACGAGCATCTGATAATGCTGAAAATACTCAGCCAATTCAAAAGGTTTGTGTCTGAACCGTGTGTTTTCCGTACATGTCATGGCAAACTTTTTCCCTGAGGTCACTGTTCTGGCAGAATGATTGACCTCTCCTGCAGAAGATGGGTTTTAAATGTAAATCAGTTACACATGCTGCATTCTGGTTTCTAGATGTACAAAGAGGTTACTCTTTTTTCCTAACGTGATATAAGGAGGTGGACATAAGGTTCCATCCAAACAGGAAAGAACTTTTAATGTCATCAAGTTTTGTCCCCTAATACTGCAAATTCCATGCCATGTAATTCCTTTCATTAATGTAGTGAGTTTTATATTTAAAGCAGTAGTGTTGCCTTAACTGCATATTATATAATTTTAGTATAACTGTTTTAACACTTTTGGTATAGCTTGCTATTGTCTTTGGCCTGTCAGTACCTCTGTACAAGATTCCTGAGATATTGTTTAATATTCCTTATCAAAGGAAGTGGGTGTAAGAGATGATGTAATGTTAGCTATTATAGTATAAAAATATAGCACCTCTGTAACTTGGTGTGCATACTCTGGAAATGATTCCTGTGTACACAGCATGTTGTAAATACAGAATGCTTTTGCTTTCTAATACTCGAAAAGGAGTGGCAGAGGGTTCTTTCCAGCCTTTTTTGGCATCATCAGAAAAACTGTGAAATACATCATTGGTCTAATGGTTAGGATTTTTCTTGTATCTAGCCTACACAACAAGCTAATACCTTTTTTGTTCGTTTGTTTGTTGTTTTTTTTTTTCTTTTGTTAGCATTATGCTTTAGCATCAGGTCATTCTTCAGAGCTGTGTATGCCTTGGCTCTGTGTGTACAAATTCTTTTGTTTAAATGTTTATATTTAACACCCTCTCCCCAAAACCAACCGACCCAAAATGGCCTCTATTTTCAGTTCACGTTCCTGTTTAGTCTTTGGGTCTTACTCTGTACCAATTCTAATTTAGGTAACTCTTTTATTTGAAGACATTTTTTGAGTGTGTTATGCATTGATCTAGAGAATGTCTCATACAATTATGTTATTTTTCTTATTTCATGTGTCCTGAGGTCATATTAGATTCTCTTGTGTCTGTATCACACTTTTATCAGCAGCTTTCCTTTCCTCCACGTCCTTTCTTCAGTTGCTTTCAGTGCATGAATTCCAAGTTAGCCAAGAAAATTGCTTTCTTTTTATACTATTAAATTGTTGTGCTGCTTTTACTGCAGTCCTCAAGATTTTCATCTCTGATAAGTTCATCTTCCTCTTCATTAAAAACAGTGTTGCTCTCTCACTAGTGTTTCGCATGTCCACACCATTGATAAGAGTACTAAATGAAAGACTTCATGAGAGTAATCCTTGAGGAATTTGAAATAACCTGTTTCTTACCAGTTATGTTCCCTTTCACTACTGTCATTGAGTGTTTTAAATTTGGCTGCTAATCCTTGCTTTCTGACTTTAATACAAGCTCTAATGTGACACCATCTGTAATGTGTTCTTGAAATCTGTTAGATAAGATTCACTTTGTGCCTCACTTATGTTGTATTGAAAATCTATTGAAGAAAAGCTGTCAGGTTAGCCCAGTGTGATCCGTAGCTGGTAAGATTGCATTGAACTACATCGTGTTTTCCAGGTTGAACTCAATTTTTAAGTAGAGCTGTTGCATGGTCTTGAAGACAATCTGTTGCACAGTGGATGTTTTGGTTTGTTGTTGGGGTTTTTTTTGGTTTGGGTGGGGTTTTTTTGGTGTTTGGTTTTTTTTGTGTTTTTGTTTGTTTTTTTGTTGTTTTTTTTTTTTTTTTTGTTTTGTTTGTTTTTTTTTTTTTTTTGTTTTTTTTTTAGGGGACTGATGACGTTTATGTCTGAGTGTGTACTTTCAAAGGGGCAGTAGCATTAATAAAAATTAGCTGAAGGAATAAAGGCATTGCAGACTGCAAGGCTCCTGAGTGTCAAAATTAATTTGTGCTAGAAATTAGATTTTAGACTACTAATAACAATGCAAAGCCACTTAAGTATATCTAAATAAACCTGAGATTTACTCATATTAAATAATGCTGGACTAGGATTTTTTTTTCCTGTGTGTAGTACTAGTGACCCAAATGCAATTCAACAGCTATAACTCTAAAGGCAGAATTTCATCTTTTTAAGTTCCATCTGAGCCTTTGGATACTATAGGGAGAGCACTTCAGGAGAATTTAAAATTTTGCCAAAGGTCAAGGAGCTTTTTTGCATCCTTAGAACACTTCCATTTGATGTAGTGAAAGTTGTCATAGTAATGTCAATAAAACCTAGAAGTCACACTTGTTTTAAAATCCTTGCCGTTGAAAGATAATACTGAAATTATTGCTGGAAGTTTTCTTCTTCCCACCCCCCGCCCCCGCCTTCAATTTTCTTTACACACTGTGCCGTTGCATTCATTGCTCAATGTAAATATTTCTAAATTCAGTTAGAGTGCACAAAGCCAAGGGTATTTAATTGCTGGAGATTTTGCTTCTATGTAAATGTTAATTTAGTAATGCAAGGCAGCTGTGTATGATATTAAGTAATTTGCTGAGTAAGAATATTTGATGGAAAGTGGATTTTGTACATATTCTTTAACTTTCTGGGAAAATGCTACTACTTTCACAGTGAACCAGTGTCAATCCCATGATCATGGGATACTCCAGAAAGGATTGTGCTGAGTACTTCATTACACTGTGCATTACATAGTCTATGAGATGGAATTTAGGAAGGCAACTGTGAATACATCATTTGACTCTCCTACAGTATTTGGTCAAATAACTGTCACTGACCAGGCAATCACTTCCACAGGGAATGTGAACATACAATGAAAGAACAATACAATCTGCTCTAGGTAAAAAAATCAGGACTCTTCACAATGGTCTACTTTACTTAGTATTGTATTTAGCATCCGTTTCATGGACTTTTGGACAATTTTACAGACCTTTGAATACTATGAGGTTTTTAATTCATTTAGAGATGCTTTAACTTATTTTAATTAGTCATTTTTCTCCAGAGTTAGAAGTAAGAAGTGACATGTTTAAAACTGTAGTTGTAGTGATTGCTGTATGAGCATTTTTTTACAATTTTTATATACCTGACTTGCCTTTGGTTTGGTATTCTAAGAGATAGATTAGCAAACAGTATTTCTATTTGAACTTGTTACAGTGTCACTGTTTTTATTGCAGCTTGCTCTGCCATACACTGTGAATTGATCCCATTGAAAAGTTGGGATACCTGGAAAATTAGTTGGTATCACTCTAAGATTCTGAAGCAGTTATTTCCTGACCTAAAGCAACATGTTAGGATTTAATTAAAATGATGGCCTCTGCTGGTTTTTCTTATTATCTTTAACCAAATCAGTTTAATGGACTTTCTGGAACAGAAATGGGCACAGTATTCAGACAAAAGCAAAACAAAAGAAACAAAACAACAGTGCAGTGTGATGTTATAAATACAAACTGCCTCTTATTTGAGGACATGCATCTCTGGCATGATGAATGAATGTGTTTGTCACACGAACAATAGGGGCAACATTTATATGTAAATGTTAAAAAAAGGTTAAGCTTCCAATTCATTGTTTATATAAAAATCCTCAGTCCTCAAATTTGTTGAAATGCAAGATTTGTGGTGTTTTTTTTTAATTAAACCTAAAATCTTAATTCATGCATTTTAGAATACTTTTCTAAGGTATAAAAAAAAATTTCTCTTTTTTTTTTTTTTTTTTTAAAGCGTGGCAGTTGTGTTTGCTTTTGTATTTAAATACCTTACTCTCCCTCTTTCTTTAAGTTTGTCTATTTCTTTCACTACTCATAGAGATACGTGTTAAGTTTTAAAATAAATGAAATGTTTACATGATTTACAGTCTTGCTTCTGTTGCATTCTTCATTAATGTGTCTCAGTTAGGTCCTAACAGTTGATGTTCCCAAGAATGGCTTGAAAAGGTGACGGTGGCCTTCAGTGATATAAACACAGTGGTTATGGGAATAGTTGTTCTTAGAGTTGCTTGGTACTTCTGTGCGTAGAAGTCTTTTGAATATTATTTTTAAGCGATGACATAATGCTGGTCATATGAGTGCTTTAGCTACTAGTATCATTCAGTTACTGTGTGCCTTATTAACTAGAAGAAAGCACCTCCTAGCATCCTGTAGAGAAAAAATTAGTTGATTTTCAGCTGAAAGTGTATTCATTGCTTATTGTCTGACACTGGTAGTGTTCTGATGTAATTTTTTTTTTGTTTTGCTCCAGTTAGCCACTAAGTCATTGATAGATTAAATACATAAACTCAGTTGTATTATTTGACAGTGTTTCATGAGAAAGGGTGAAGTAATTTTGTTGTGTTTGAAATAAAAAGGCTATGAAAAGGTTATACTGTTGTATACTGCATTAGGAGTCATTAAGTGTATGTCTGCAAGAAGAGTATTTTAGGGTGATGGTAAGTGTTGCTTCTGAGCCACATGACTCCTTTCTTTCCCTTTCCTGTTTGAGTAGGATAAGCCTTGTGTGTGTGGTTTCAGTTTTTTTTCTGAAGGAGAGTGCGGGGTAACAATCACCTGTTGTGTGTAAGTATCTGTCAAATTCTTCCTGGTAATTTCTGAACCAGTTAAAGAGGTCTGTTGAACTTGACAGGAAGAACTGAAACCTTAAACACCTGAAACTGTTACATATTTACAAAAAAATGTTATTTTTGTTGGTTGATTTGGGCTTTAAGGTTTTGGTTTGTTTGTTTGGGGTTTTTTAGGGTTTTTTTTGCCACTGCCACATTTAGCGCTTGTTGGTTTTTTAGTGGCTATTGTCTAAAACTGTAGCCTTTTCATGATTTCATGTGTCACTTTCACTCTTTACAGCTTCATAGGCTCAGAGTTGGGAAACTGGATAACAGAATATGCAGCAGAAAGCTTTGCTTTTGAAAATAGTTCTGATGCTGCATCTTTTGGGTCTATGAGTTTATTGTTACCAGTTATGGTATCTGGATGCTTGAAATGTGGAGCAACTTGAACGTCAGTAGGTCAAAGTTCCCTAATATTCCTTTCTGTAGTAAGAGTAAAAATTTTGTACTCTTTATTAAATATGCACACCAAAAATTTGTCATTGATTAATTTTATTTAAGTGTATCTGCTTTGCATTGTGTATATGCATCTTTATGAACCTATTTTGTGAAACTGTGTGTACCTCTGCAGGAATTAATATGCCTATTTTAGAAGCATAAGGTGTGGTAGCATCTCCTAATGAACCTGAGTTATAAGGAGTGCTTTCGTCGGGTGGCAGTGGAGAGTATTAATACTGTAGGCTTTCAAGACTGATATCTTGGCATACTAATTGTTATCTGGTGCATTATGCTGAAGGTTAAATAAAGCAAGATCACTGCAATGTTCTTTTGGTTTGAGAAAGCTGATTTTAAAAGCTCATTGTCTCCTCCTTTGTGTGAAAGGATGAAGGACTTAACTTTTGTATGCCTGTGATATCTCACTTAGCCAGAAACACCAGGAATTGAAACTGTTTATTATGAGTTCTTGTGGACTATAAGGATAAGTTTAAACTTTGGTTCTAGAGATGTGCTTAAACAAATTGGGGCTAGTTGAAAACTTCAGATTTATTGTCTTTTGGTGAAAGGTTGTTTATGTATTCATTTCATATTGTACTAAAAGAAAACCTTTGCAAAAGTTGTTGCTTCTCTATGTCCTCAGTCCAACCTTGTCTTGGTCAAGGTAAAGTAGGAACTTTTCTCAGATCCTGACAATTTGAAGGGAGATAAAGGGAAGGCCTTTCAAGATATGTCATTGAAACCCACAGCAGTCCACTGAAAACAAAATATCCAGAGCATACAACTGCCAGACTCTACAAAGTGGTGTTATAAACTTGAAGTTTTTATGACAGTTGAATTTCTCTACCAAATATTGTGGTCTTCATTCATGTTGATTTAGAAACACAATGAAATGTAATTAACTTTTATATTGGCAAGCAGATTGGTTTTCTTTGGTCTTGTTTTTCTAAAAGGGTTTGACAAAAAACATTGATAAAATCTGTTTCAGATGTATTTATGCCTAAACAAATAAATCTGAACAAAATGAATAACTCAGAATCTTTACAAATTAGGATTGTTGGCTACCTTGATAGTAGTATACCATTTGTAAAGATCGCCTTTGCAATGCTCATGCAAAAAATTTCATAATTATTAAAAATGGAGTTTAGATGCTAATCTTGATACCATAATTTTTTCATTTTGGATTGCTATTTCAGGGTCTTTATTTAGTGGAACTTAGTTTTCTCTTCTTATAAAAGTCACTGGAAACTGAACTAAATTTATACTTTTATGGCTCCTTGATATGAATTCATTCTTTTCCTGCCGAATAATGAGAATTCTGCCTGGATTCCTGAAGAACTGTTCATGCCCTAACTTCTCTATACTTTGAAATGTCTGCCAGGATATCCTTTTGCTTTGTCTTCCCGAAGAACTGTAAAATATTCCTAAAAAGAAATAGACCGATTTCCCTAAAATACCATGTTGTCTGGATCTCTGTGAAGCTATCTTTGTTTTTCACAATTTGCTTGTTAGTAGATCATTGTGTGGTAGAAAGCATATGATATTTCCAGATATATAGTCTTACAGAAATGCTAAAATTGGCCAGACGTAAGGAGTCAAAAAGAACATTCTCTCTGCCTTGGGGAATTCAGGTTCTAGCTAAAGGTCAGTGGGTGTTATGCCTGTAAAAGAATTAAGGAGAAAAAGAGAAGATGTATAAACTAAAAAATGCTATGCTGCAGTCACACTCTGGACTTGACTTCAAAGGGTCTACTCTAAATGAAATTGCCATCAGTCACTTTCTTCTACAGCAAAACGCCACTGCTTCTTGATATGCCTTGATATGCCTCAAAATGTCTTATTTTCTGATGTAGGCCTGTATTTCTGTATCTATAAGACTCAGTGGTATGTAGACTTGCAGGAAGTTAAGGGCTAGTCTCTGACTGCAAGGAAGCAGCTTGGACCTGAGTTTTCTGTTTAGGAATTTAAAAACAGAAGCTCTCTCTCCCTGTTTTTCCCCTACATTTCTTTTAGCCTTACTTTCCCAAAGTTAGATGATTCAACATTACAGTTTTAGCTCATACCTGAACAACGGAAGCAGTATTAGTTTCTCGATTTTTGTATGTAGCTATGTTTAAACATGACTACTGTTTTGTAACTATAAACATTTGGGTTGAATACAATCTGGTGGGTTTTGAGGTACAAAAGTTTTGCAGGAACACATCTTAAAAGGCCTGTAAAAACCCCAAACAATACAATTAGGATGGTAATAGTCTAAGAATCTGTGTGTTTTCAGCCAGTTTCTGAAATGGGCCTATTAATTTCTGTAGAAACTGTAGAGCAAGTCTATACTGCAGAAGTGCTACTCAAAGCAGGATAATCTTAAGAAGAAACCAACTTACTAGGGTGACTCAGAAGCACATTTTATGTGGCTTGTTTGTGTAATCTTTATCCCTACTGTTGTGCTAATAGTCTGGGTAATACTTTGCTTTGTGCTAGATGGAATCCTATTTCCTGCTGATTTCAGAAGTCAGCAGGGTTCAAACATTGTGCCAGTGGTTTACAGGGACATGCAATTGGCACTTCAGACCTCCAGCCGCAGCATTTACCAAGTTTCTTGGTTGCCTGCTGCATTAATTTTCAGCATTTTTTGACAGGTAGTTTATTTAGTGTGGACTGTCATTATTAAGCTAATAAATCAGTTCACTAACTTTAGCTCCCCGGGTGAGGGCCAAGAATGACTAGAATACGATCCAGCTCCTCCAAAAGAACACGTTTTCTAAGGAAGTAATTTTTGTTGTTTAATTTTGGGAAAGAGAAAAGGGAAGATCCAAGGATCAGGCACACCAGAGTTAGTAGTACTGTTGAAACACAGTAAGCAAAACCAGCAAGAAAAAGCTGTTTTCTTGTCTCCCCTCTATTCTTAGTGTTATTCATCCCAGTATGTTTTCATTGCAGATAAAGTTATGCAAATTTATTGCTGGAGACAACATTTTGAGCATGTGTGCTACTTTCTGATTTTTCTCCCCAGATCTGAAATCGATATTAACGTATCAGGACAGTGAATGGTGCCACCTGTTGCAAAGACATTGACCAGTTACACTGTGAGTAGTGGGTTGGGAAGTTTTCTGGGGCAGGTACAACTCAATCACTGCTGATTTTCTTGATTCGACATTCCTATTAAATTGATTACTTGTGTCATGGACAGATACTAAAGCAGTGTGAAAACTGCGCCATGACAACATTGGCTGAAAGCAATGTAAAATTCAACCTCAACTGCTGATGTTTTTCAGGATCATGATTTAGATGGTACTCCTTTTCTTAGTTCTTGGATGCACATGTTCATGGCAGTAATTCTGAGAAGACTGATAGTAGGAACTCAAAATTTGGCACATGACTTTATCATGAGAAAAAGCAAATTTGTATTTTCCTGTGCATTGCCAGAGTTCCTATAAATGTTGACTATATCAGATGCTCTGAACATTGGCTTTCTCTGTATATGTGTGGTACATAAACATGCCCACAGGTGATGAGTGCACACATATGCATGCATACTTTACATGTGAATTCCAAGAACCCGAAGGAATTAAGTAATCATAACTGTGAAAAATTTCTTGGCTATAAACCATTCACACAACTCCAAGAACCACAAAGCAGAGCTCAGTGAGCAGAGACTGGAACAACTCAGAAGTGAATTGCACTGAAACCTGCACAAAAGCTCTGCAGATCAACCTCCTGGAATTTGCATAATTTGAGCTTGAGCTGTGGCAGATCAGGCCTCTTATGAATACAGTACAAACTTGGACTTCAGACTGTAAAACTACTAAACCATTCTTGATGGCTTTTATTACTTTTCTGTCAGTTATTAGATGTTTCCAGGCTGAAAGGGTACAGGGTGAAGTCTGTGCTGCCTTGTGCTTGCCCGTGCACCGTAGCATAGTGTGCATCTGAGCAGCTCCTCAGTGAGGTCTGTAAACATACCCCTCCCCAGGGCATTTGGTAATAATGTTTGCATCTGGGCAACCTTTTGCCTTTATTTCTTTCAAGCTTTAGGGAGATCATACTCTCTTCTGTTCTTACTGAAATGTGGGTCTAAAGTTGCAAAGTATAGGAATGTGCACAGGATTTAATCATTCCCTTTGTGTGTCCACCTAATTGTTATAGCATACAGTGAGCACTTACCATTGGCTTGGATAAACTAGTAATAGATGATAGTCCCCTCAACATCTACTGAGGTTTGGTGAAAGATTTTCTTATTTTTCAAACTTCATTTCCAAATTAAGCAACTCACATCCATGTTTTGCTCAGTCTTTTTAGAAAGCTAAGTTTAACATATGAGAGATTAAATTGGGTAAAAGGGAATTTGTGCTGAAATTTTGCACAGGTTACCATCTGTATGCAACTATAATTACAACTCACTAGTTCTTACATTTTGATTCAGAAATGTGACATGTGACTTTTGATTCAGATACATGTGACTACAGTGGATGATGGTACCCTTTCCAATAACTTATTTTCTCTGATGCCAAAAAGACTCCTAAAGACCATTAGAAACTGTTTTTGTAGATACTAAAGATATCTTTATTTACAGTTGAGCACATGATAAGTATAGTTTACTTGTTAGCATCAAAGAGGAGTTGTAAGGTGACACAGAGGTGTGTAATTCTTTCTTTTATTGGAATGACAATATAGTGTTTTGTTTCCTGTGAGGACAATTAGGGATTATGCAGTACATAATTTAGCTACTGCAATAACACACTCAATAGTGGCTATACGGATGGCTGAGACCTGAAAGAATTAATATCTGAAAAGGACATTATGTTAAACTCTGTATTTTCTCATTTCTTTTGCACTCTAGATGACAATAATAAAATAAGCCTTTATATCAAGGCTATTTACCTAAAGTTCAAACAGACAAGCAGGCTTTAATGGGAAATTGTAGTGACTTGAAACGATGGTCAATTGGCACCTTTTCTTAGCCTGTCTACAATGTAAGAAATCTATACAGAATCTACTTTAAAAGTTAAAATAAGAGCATGAATAACCATCTCTGACCATTCTGGTATTACAAACTATTCAGTTTATCTGTTGTATGTGGTTCACAATTCTCGGTTACATAAAAAGAAATTATTATATCAGTATAGAATAGAAGATATAGTTAGTTCAGATTTCTGATTTAGTTAGATTTTTTTAAGAGATCATATTTCAGGGTGGGGATGGAATTCAAACACTGTAACTGGTGAAGTGTCACATTCAATATAGTTTGATTTTGATTATTCTGGGTTTACTGAACAACAACTTGATCTTTCCATTTGACCCTCTCTTGTAGAATTCTTCTCTCCGTCTGCTTTGTGACCTGTTCCTGTCACTTATTTTCACTATACGCTTTACCTTGGAGATACTGAGAAGTATTTGCTGAGCATTTTCAACTTGCCACTCCACCCCTGTTTTACGTTTGCCATGTCTTTTACATCTGGTGGCTGCAGTTGTATTATGAACTCTCTTTTGTGTTACAATTTTATTTGCGCCATTGTTGCTGTTGCAGAAATCTCAGTGTGAGGAGGTTATTCTAAACAGTCCCTATATATTTTGACCATGTAGTAGTAGTCATGAATTGTGTGTTTTAGTTGCATTAGAATGAGATGTAGGTCACTAAATTCTTGATCCAAAACAGAGAGAAGCCAGAGAAAGACTGTTGGCTCTGTAGAAATCTGGAAAAAGCTGCTAGAGATAAAAATTTTGTGAAAAACTTTCAAACAACAACAATGAAAAAAGTGCCTTTTTTCAAATTCATTTTAGTGACTGATTTAAATTTGATATTACAAAAAATATTATGCTTTGAGGTACTCTTAGTCTATATTGCAAAGCTGTCAAACAGTAAGGATGAAATTCAGATTATACTGATGACAGTAATTTTGATGCTGACATGACCAGGACTAGGGTTGCTCTTTGAAAATGTAATGCTGTTAGGTCTTCAAGTTATTCTGCTCTTAATTCTAATTGGAATAATGCAAAGGGCGTTTTAAACTAAAAGAGAGTAGATTTAGACTAGATACAAGGGAGACATTTTGTGATGGTGGTGATGAAACACCAGTACAGTTTTCCCAGGGAGATGGTAGATGCCTCATCCCTAAAAACATTCAAGGTCAGATTGGATGGGGCTCTGAGCAACCTGATTTAGCTCAAGATGTCACAGCTCAAGATGCGGTTTGGGGTGTGTGAACTAGATAATCTTTACAAGTCCCTTCCAACTCAAACTATTCTGTTTCTAATGAATCTAATCTCAAAATGTCTGCAATTTGAGTTTATCAGTGCATCTTTTAAAAAAGAAAGAAACTTTTCAGGTCCTATTGTTATACATGCCAGGCTCTGACATATTATGAAAATGTTATGAAAGATAGCACAGTGTTAAGTTTGATATTTGGCTGACATCTTAATCTGGGAGACTTTTTGGATTTAAGCATGAGTAGCCTTGATTTCTTATTACTAGAGTAATGCATATGTTTTGCATACATAAAATTGTTTACTAAAGTAATTTATGGCACAGTTGTATTGCAGGCTAAAGCATTGATTCAAAATGTAACATACCTGCGATTGCTATATTTTCAAGTAATTATTTTTGCAGAAATAAATACGAAAATTATCTGCAGCTGTAAGGTTTTGCAATTTTCTCTTTAATGGTTAGGTGTCCTGGAATTGTTTGGATATGCAAGATAGTTGAAAGAGGATGTTTTTCCTCTATACAAGATGTTGAATAAGACCTACTAGAAATCTAAATGGATCAGTAAGAGATTAAGCAAAATTCTGAGAATGTAGTTAGAGAAAAATCATCTTTATGCCAGTAACTGATCATGGCAGCTCACAAATTAGAATTAAAGGTACTAAAGCTCTGAAACTCTCCAAAAACTCACTAATGAATAAAAAATTAAAACAAAAGCAAGCAATCCTAAAAGTAGTATTTTGGTTTGCTGCATTTAGAAGGTCACAAGATTCAACTGACACAGGTTGCCGGTACGGAAGCTTCTTACTTTTATTTTTCCTGGGCTACAGTATGCTTGAGGAGAATCCTACTTTCCACTTAGCAAATGTGCTTTTTCCCCTCTAAACTTTGCTCAGTAGAATTGCATGGAATTGAAAACTTCTCAGCATGGAAAGGAGAAAATTCCTGAAACTTTCTTCAGGAAGTTTTAATAACATTTTTAGGTAGGACCGGCCATTCAGCTGGTTTGGTTTTCTTTTGTTTTCTTTCTCTGCTACATGGGGCAGATAAATGATCAGCCTAACTCAACCTGCAGCAACAGGGGTTGCTACTTTGGGAAAGCACTCCAGCTGGGCCACTTTCTGCTGTCCAGTATATTTCTACTCTGCTCCTCACCTGCCTCCAGTTGTAACAATCAGAGTTGCTGCTTGTTATACAGCGGAGATGATACAGCAGAAATATCAGATGCAGCTCTCTGGTCTTTATTTGAAAATTTTCCTTCTTTGTAGTAGAAAACATGATAGTTTTTTTTTAAAACAAAGGGATGCAAAACTGTCTTTCAGTTCACCCTCCTAATCTGTATTACCTTTCACTTAAACACTTTCCTTTGTAACCAAATATGTTGCTCAGACTTTATGGCAAAAAAAAAAAATCCCTTTTTGTTAATTCTTGCAGAAAACTTTGCTCTAAAACAACACAGGAAAAACAGCGCAAGAGAAGTACAACATTTACGTAGTTCAGATTCCTGCCTGGAAAAAAAAAAGGGGGGGAAAAATCTGTGCCAGACTTTGAAGGTTCCCAAATTTGTGCCAGAAAAGTTCTAGAAATCTACATTTTTTCCTTTGGCCGTGACCCTAATCCTTGACGGACTGAGCAGTCAGGCTTCTGAACTGCATTGGGACTCTGTCCAGATTCACTGATAGTGATGAGAAGGCTTCCCTCGAGATGGGCTCTGGTGATGTATCTGGGGAAGCTGTCTCCTCTTTTCAGAAGACTATCTCCTCTAACTAGGCCAGTCTTTGGCCAAGAGCGAGAGTGCTGGGCCCTACGGCCACATCATTAGATCATTGCATCTGCTTTGGCTTCAAAAGATGTTTGGAGATTGTGTCCCTACTGGAAATCAGTGGCAGGTTCCCAGAACTTCACAAACTTATGCCCTAAGTAGTGCCAATAAAAGAAACGACAAACAACCAAAACAAAGAAAAATCAGCCCCAAACAAGAAAGCACAGTAGAATATTAAATTTTGTTCTGGTAACTTAATCTTAAGTGTTATCTGCTATTTCTAATGCTTTTGTAACATAAATAAGCATATCTTCATTGAGGTGTGACTGGAGAGTGTCCCAATGCCATTACTAATGTGTTACTGAACTTAGGGGGTACTACTGTCTCTTGATAAGGAAACAAGGATGATTTCTCCAGAGTGTCCTTTCAGAGAACACATTTGGATCCTTATGCAGAAATAGGTATCAGCTTAAGGCCTAAACTGAGTATTAGTTACTCCTGGTGAAGTTATAATGAGTTTTTGGTAGCAGTTTTTAATGCCTCAGTTAACCTGTTTCAATTACTTTTTCTTTTCGAATACTGTTGATGTGCTAAACAGAGATCTAGGATTTGTACTCTCTGTTTCTCAGTGCTAAGTAGAAATCAACTGTATTCTTCTCTCAAGACATGTGAGGGATTGATGAAAAAATTGGCAATAGAATGACATCTCTCCATCTGGGGCTCATGTGTCTACATTTTTATAAAAGATGTTCTATCAAGTGTAAAAAAAAAAAATAAGCCCTAAATAAGTTCCTTAAGTCTCAGTAATGTCGGTGTTATCTCTCCAATGCTTATCTTCTACATGCTTAGTAATAGGATACTTAGCTGAAATGTGAAACTCACAGGTACTATTTGTTTATCTCATTTGATAAAATTTTTAGAAAACTCTACCTTCTACTCTGTGTAAGTATTTTGAGGGGAAAGAATGCAGCAGATAAATTGTAACTTCAGGGCCTGCTCTAGCACCTCTCCAGGTCTGTAAAAACAAACTGATGGATAATGTCACGAGTGCCCAGGAAGGGAGTTGCACAGTAATGACGGTGATCATCAGGCAGAATACCTTCTCATCAGTCTCAACTAGGAGAGACAGGACTGCTATTTTAACAGTGTAGAAACATTTTTTAATGGGATGAGTTCTATACCTGGAAATTTTATTTACCTGTAATATATTGACAAATATAAGGAAAACAATTTCCCTTAATATTTTTAAAGATTCCAGTCTAGAGCTTGCTTGTTTAAACGTGCATCTTTTCAATTACTTTGAGCTTTTTCATCCTCCAGGTTTTGTCTTAAACGGGACTCATAACTGATAGACAGTTTTCCTCTCACACAGAGTTCAGACTGGACTGATTCTATAGAAATAATCTTTATGGATTTGAAATTTGTTGGCCAGTTTTCTCAGAGGTGGTATCTTACCTGATTTGCAAATATAGCAAACAATGGAGTGGTAATTTCCAAAAATGTTTCTTATACAGAATAAAGAAACAAATTTAGAAGTTAGAGCCCTTTTTCATCACTGTTGTCTGTGTTGTTCCTATTTAGGCAAATAATAATTTACTTTTTCTTTTTAAATTACTTCAACTTGTTCTTTGTTTACTGCATGGAAATAACAGGAAACACTTGTTGTAGCAGGCATCATCTGCCTGGTTTTTCAAGCGGTGCTGTTTATCTTTGACGTATTGCACATCCCTAACCGAGCTGGATGAGATGCTGATTAGCTTTGTGCTCCCCTGTGCAATGTAGTTTGATCTGTAGTTGCATGTGTGTGCACTGTACCCTCATGGTGTCTGTGATTGTACTTGGCATATATTGTTGAATCTTTTCTAGAAGACCATATAATTTCTCAGTGCTCAAGTAGTAACATAAGAATGATAATTTTCCTCCTGAAATAAGTGTTTGTGCTTAGTTAATGAGCATTCCTGTGTGCTGCCTTCCCAAAAGGAAAACATACCTCTGCTGTCAGCTGCTCTAAACCTGTGTCTACTTACACAGGGCTTCAAGATCCAGCACTCCCAATGTACCTGCAACACGGACATACAGGGAACCTCTGTATTTTCCCTTTAGGCAGCCTACATAAAGATTAGCTGTGCTGAATGCCCATGGAATCAGAGAGTCAATCACATCTTTAGAATACATTACACTCCAAAAAAGGCAAAGGAAGACACTTACTGAGTGAGACTGTGGTCAGTGGCTGGGTGTTTGCAAAAAGGGTTTATTCATTTGTGTCTGTTATCTGGAATTTGCCAGTTCTTGCAGTCAAACAGATGAGTAAAATAGAGATATGGAGAATATAGATGATGAATAGATATTTTGTTCTGACCAGTAATCTAATGGGACGCTGTCATGCATCATTTTGGTAAGTCTCCAGCTGACTCTTTTTACAACTACCTTCAACTGAAGCAGAAAATACTATTTTAGATTTTTTTTTTTAATGAATTTTGAACTAATTATTAATTATTCAGAGTTGCCTTGCAGAATTGGAATCTGTCTAACAGGTACCTGAAAGTGATCCTTCTTACTCATATGATACCCTGTGATCTTGTTGACTGAATTCAGCACAGTTGCATTCAAGGAAGATGTGGTATATATCCATTCTCCTCTAAAAAGTGTATTGTTGACAGTCTGCTGTTTTCAGTATTCTTTCTGTGCACTGGACTGAGATTTTTTCATTTCATGCATCATCATTCACAGCTTGCTGGAGTAATTCCATGAAGTCAGTACATATCCTTCATACACACAAACAGAAGAGGAAACAATATATTTTTGCTGTTGTTTTTGAAAGCTGGGCACATTTGCATAGATTTAATTTTCCTTTTCACCTGCTGGTGAAGTCCATTGGGCAGGAAGGGAAAGGAACAACCTCTCGTTATTTTAAATCCTTGTAAGCTTGGAGCCCATTACTAATTTGTTACAGAATTTGGTTTTTTGTATGGTTTTTATCACTCTAGTTAATATGGATAATAACCTTGATTTAAGAGAAGAGGTGGTGTGTAGTCTAGCTGAAATCACCTTGGTAGTGCTTCACCTCCAAGGGTTTAGACATTTAAACAGTTACTTGTGACATAAATGTTATCTTGGCTTTGATCTAGATGTGCATGTGGACTTACAGGTTCATATTCTGCTACATGGCTATGTCTGTTCATGATGATAGACAAGAAACTGGCTCATTGCTCCAAGTTTTTTAGTGTGAAGAGTCCTCGGCTGGTGAGAAGGGAGTAGAACGGAGTGTCAAGGATGTGGGGCAGGAAACTGCTGTTCTCTGGGCTTGACCTTGGCATGCTTCTCACTACCTGATGTAGCTTAAAATGTCAAAATTACCCTAAATTGTATGAACCAACATCAAGTTGGCTTTTTGTATCTTTGTGATGGGAAATGTAATGTCTTGTTTCTTTAGTCAAGGTATGCTGCTTGATGCTCATGCTTCAGGCTGTAGCTGCCAAACTTTAGGCAGTGATGTCAAACTGAGGATCTCCCACTGCTGATTTTCCTTTCTGTCCCTTCCCCAGTCCCTGACTGCTTGTTGAAGTCTTTGTGATATCCCGTCAGGTGTGGAGTTGTACTGAGAGCAAGGCATGAATGAAGAAATAATCTGCCATGACAGGGATGGCAAACAGAAAACATGACTCCTTGAACTGCCTGTATTCACTGCATGTCTCTGAAACCTCAGCACCACTGACTGGAAGACATGAAATATAATGACCACAGTATCATCAGTTGAGCAAAGGGACATATTGGCTGTAGTCATTTGTTATATGTGTACAAGAATATCCATTCACTTGTTTAACGGATAGGTGACAACTCTCATGAATTTTGTTCACAATAGTAAAGTGTTAGGCTTGAACTGAGACTGAACTGCATGGTCTGGAGACTGATAAAATAAACGTGTGATATAGGTGCTGATTAAAGATGTGTGTGTTTCTGAGGGAAAACAGCAGGAAGTTCTGAAAGGCAGATAATTAGGAAAAAACAGCATCAGTGCTATGTTCTGAAACAAGATGGAAAGGGAAGGGAGCTGTTTTGGGGCTCCTTGCTGACTGCTAGAGGCACAGTATTATGAAAAACCTTGCTGGTTTGAGTTTAAGGAAAATTACCTGATAATTTCTTTTTTATTAAACAAAACTACACCAAGTTTCTGTGAGACTGATCTTTCTGATTGGTCAAGTGAAAAAAAATGTTGTAGTTTAGATTTTGTTTTTTCATCTGTTTTTGAAAGTTGGGTGTTATTTTCTTAGAAGCAGTATTTCATGCATTCAGCTTTTCAGGTTAAATATGATTCAGCATTTAATATTGATCATTTAGGATAAGCATCATTACCTGTGGCAACTGAGCCCTCATTTCCAGAAGTAGTATTTTTCCTGTAGATTTGGGGGGGGATTTGTATGTTGGTTTTTGAGGAGGTGTTGATGCTTAAGTCCCTAGATGGTAAGATTTGTTAAAGGTTATGTGGCAGCTCACAGTGATACAAACTTTTGGTAGAGCTCCTAATCTAAGACTGAATTCTGCATTGCACTGTGTGGAAAGTACAGGCAGTGCTAGAAATTGCTATTTGTGGGTAAGCCTCAGGTGATGTGTGGCTGATGACTGGTCACTGCGGTACCTGCACAGGTGTGACTTGTGTGACCTTTGCACATCACTGGAAAAGTGATCAGTAAGTCAAGACACTTCTGTATGCTTCAAGCTTTTAGAAATAATATATACCTAACTCTGGTGAGACCCTAACAGAAAAGATAATTTCCAGGTTTTTAACTGAGGGAGTTTCACCTCAGCCTTTTTTTCTAAACTCAGCTTATGTATAAAGGGAAAAGTGAGTCCATATTCTTGTTGATGTCCCTGACTGTGTGTTAACATTCTGAGCTGTCCACAAATACTTATCTAAGGCATGAAATAAATCCTTTTCTTCTAGTTTCAGTAATATTGCTCGAATAATGTGACATGTATAGATTGGACTCTGCTCACTTCAGCAATACAGCACTGCAAGAAATGATCATGTACTGTTTTGGATGCTTTTTAAGAAGCTCAGTGTTTCCTGATAGAGTGTATTTGAAAAAGTGTTAAAGAGAATGAAGAGCAGGGACCAAATTATACTAGGAATTTTAGGCTTAGCATTTCCACAGCACTAACAATTCCTTCACTAGCTCCCCCTTTTTAACACTGTGTGGCAGGTTAATGTCAGTGAGGGTGATGGGCACAGACTGAGGTGCTTCATGCTGAGATAGTGTTGTGGGAAGAGACATATCAAATATCAATACATCTTTAGGATAGGTAGACCCTGAGGATGCTTGTTCTCACAATTTTTCAACATCTGCTCTTTAGAATGTAGGCAATACTGACAGAGAAGTTCGACCTTAAGCGTTAATTATTCCTTTCCCCTCCTCCCTCTTTTGTGAGGTAATTTGATCTATGCTGTAGGCAGTTTGAGGCCAAGTGAGAATGTGGGACATGGTATCTTGCTACAGAAGCCAAGTTGCAGTGCTTCCACTATGTGCCTCTGAGCAGACTCCCAGACCATCACTTTCCAGGTTCAGGCAGGACCAGCATCCTGGTTTCTGAGTCATGGAACTAACTAAAGATCTGCCTGGGAAGTCATGAAGACTACTTTCCTAAAGGTTGCAAATGGGTAAAGGTGTTGCTTATACTGTCTTTATTTTAATCTAAGCCACCATATTTTAGATGAGGAGTACTTTCCAGAGACTTGCAACATTGTGAAATGAAATATTCCTTACCTCTTGTTCATCAGAAGATGAGCTACTTCCATAAAAATCCCAGCCCACGGCTGGAAAATACATTTAAGCGTATCCTGTAGCAGAAAGATCTTTTTCATAGTGATAGTAGAAAGCTTATGAAATTGCACTAATGAAATGAGATTTTAAAAGTTTGATACTGTATTTCACATGTTCAAACTAACTTGCTAAAATTAATTCTAAAATAGCAAATCTTATTTGTTTTCTAAGCTTCAGTTCACTTAACAGTCATGACAGGTTTTGATTTTTAGTTTCAATGGGAAAAAAAGAAGTGAAATATTTACATAGCATTTTTAAACATTGAAAAAATGTCATTAGTTCTGCTTTCAAGGATGATCAGTTTGTGTTAGTAGGCATAGGATCAGACTCAAGGAAATGAAACGAAGTACCATATTTAAATTACAGTGAGAAATTACCTTTCTTTAAATGTTCCTTCTCTTTTTTGGACAGTTTTTCTGAAGTGTGAGTATGAATAAAATATATAAATAATCATTTAACACTTTTGGAGGAATGCAACATAGTAAAAATCTGTTACTAAACTCCAAGCATTTTAACCAGTCCTGTATAATAGAAATAGTTTAATAACAGTGTATGCTCAGTTATAATGAAACACGCACACAGAACAAGGTAGATTAAAACTCAAAGTCCAAAATAATACCAGCATAAATCTACAGTAAATTCACTGAACATATTACACCAGGATGACTGAAAATAGATTGGAGTGTCAATGTACCACAAAATACAGTGCCCTTCTTGCTCATTTAACACAGTTTCGCTTGTATAATAATGTAAAGCTAATTGTCCAACCCTAAGTTAGCACATTAGATTGGTCTGTAGCTCTTAATTAACAGAGCAGGCTTTTGAGTAATTTGGAAGTACACTGCATTTTAAGTTCACAAGGAATTTAGGATGTATTAAATTAAAGGTAACATCGCACATCAGTCATTGGAGTGGCAACTTAATTCCATATTTCTAAATACCCAATTTAGCAGCACAGTTCATCTTTGCCCAAGTACGTAAACAGCTCTCACGCATGAAGAGTTATCTACAGCCCTTCTCTCCCCTAGCTGCAAGGGCAGCTCCTTCAGGAAGGGCCTGCAGGGTGGCTGGGCCATTATCTGCTGAGCCACTCTGGATTAAAATACAGAAACTAGCCTACTGTGTCATACCTCCCTGAAAGTAACTTGTGCTCCCAGATTAAAATTTGACAAATCATTAGACTGTCAAAATAAGCAGCATAATTTTAGAATAATTATGTCGCATTTGTAAAATTCAATTGCTATGTTTTATGGGGAAGAGCAATCCACAATTAACTGTCTGCAGAGTTATAACAGTGCAGCTGTCAAAAGCTTAGTAAGGCAATATTATTTTGGTTGAAAACGTCTTGTTTAAAGCTTTTCTACAGTGTTGCCAGAGTTTTTCAATGCTCAGTGCTAATATGGCACCGCATTATGACAGTGACACAAATGCTATTGTGTTCAGAGTATGTGATAAATATGATTGTCACATCTTATGAAAGGAAAAAAAAGGCCTTTGTATCATTTTAACCTATTATTAGGAGACAAGACATATCATAATTCTTACTTTTATTCTGGTAATCTAACAACCATCTAGAGACACAGAAATTGCTATGTCACATGTGTCTTAGCATCTGAACCAGTGAGAAGACAATAGGTATGTATGGCCCTCCTTGCATTGAAAGGGTGAACGCCTGCTAAAAAGTCTAGACAACACCAGTTCTAACTATTCCTTTTGTGATTTTGAACAGCATCTCTTTCAAGCCACAGAATGTCTTTTAACAAAAACTTTTTAAAAAAACCTACTTGGAAGTTTGAATTTGCACTAGTTGTTAAGAAGAGGGGTGGCACATTCCAACACTGGTATCTATGGGCAACGGAGGGAATTTATGTTTTCCTCTCCAGTAACTTTTCAATGGAAACCAAGTTGACACGAAGGCATACTGTACATCTTCCTCTCACACCTGCTTGTATTTCATATGCTTTGAATAGAAAATATAATCTGAATACAGATCTGTCATTTAAACTGAAACTCACCTCTTATTGTCCTTTCTTTTCCTTGGAGATGTAGGAAAATCTAAATGAAAATATCTTGACTCTTTTTCACTGGTTTCCAAGGACAAGAACATCTCCAAAGTGACTGCTCTGTTAAGAATCTATAATATACCTTGAGGAGGGTGGAGGTCTCCTTCAGTCTTGACTATATGTATTTTTCCATATTCTTATCACTAACTGCCTTCCCAATGGATCCCAACCACAGCCTGGCAGTGGCCTAGCCTTCACTGACACCAAGTTGTGGATTGTCATGCAGTGACCCCCTGCTCTCTCCCAGCCCTGGCACTCATAGAGCTGAAGCTAGAGCCAGGAAGGGCACAAGGCCACTGGAGACAGGACAAGTCTCAGTCAGCTCCAGCCAACACAAGCCCAGAGAGCTCCCGCTCTTCAGGAAAATACAAACTTACAGCCTTCTATCGGCAATGGCAGAAGTTGTATTTATAAAGCCGCATCAGTCATACTTGTGCTGGATTTGAGAAGACTGTTTGCATTGGCATTAGCAAAGACATATTGAAAATTAGAAAGAAATTGTCCTGTTGAGTGGCCTGTGTGAGAGCCTGGGTGCTCCCTTACAACCAGTCTTACCTCAGATACAGTAGTAAGGGACTAAGTATAATATACTCTATTTGGATGTGTTCCTTTAGAACCACTGAACTGCAGAGAAGATTAAATAGTTCTGTGGCTAAAGAAAGAGTAGGTATTCAGTAGGTATATTTTCATGCTTGCTGTGGCAGAGACTGTGGAAAAAGGCATTAATGTATTTTGTCCTTCTACTTTTCTATAATTGCCCAGGCAAAACTACAAGAACAAATCAACCCTGCATGCCAAAATGAATATGTTTCAGTGTATGAAAACAATTCTACATTGACTCATCATCTGGATTTTAGGTTCAGCAGAAAAAACCTGAATCTACCATGCCCAAGCTATGCTAGATGACAGAAAGTTACTTGCTACTATATTTTCTTAGGAAAACACAGGAAATGATTGCTGGTGCTCCTATCACCTATATGGATGTTCGAACTATTAGAACCTAGAAAAGGGCAAAAAAAGGCAGACTGACCTTCCTTCAGTCTTTTAAAAAATGGAAGGGAGTAGGCACCTTGTTTTAGAGGAAATGTGGACATGCAGGTCTAAGAGAAGTGCTCCTAAAGAATATGACACTTGGCATCTCTCTGCCTTTATTTGCTGGTTATTGAAGAAAATGCAGTGTTCAGGTAGCTCAGCATCTGCAGTGTAATCAGAAGGGAGTTCTGCCACATTCTTACATTGCTCTCTGCTGAAAGCCTCAACATCATGTTCTTGGTGCTAGAATTTTTTTACATACCTGTATTTCATCCTCTGTTTTATAGGATTTTTTTTTTATTAGATCTAGTGCTTGATCTCTCTGTCCTTTGCTGAAATCGGGGGACAAAAAGGAATGTGTTTGCACCATAAAGGATATATGCATCAGATGCAAAGCATTTTGACAGTTTGATAAAAAAGTAGGTATGGAAGAACATGGCTATTTCTTAGAAATAATTTGAGACTGATCTTGTGGCACATTTAGAACTAACAATATGGGGTTTGAAAAGGTGTGTTGGTGTTCAGCATGAATTCCAGTTTGGACTGAGAAAGAAGAGAATTTTGCTGGCAAATGTGATGGATACAGAGAGGTATGGTGTTTTCTGGCACAAATAATCCTGATGAAACTTAATCTTGCAGTGAAGGTAGCACTGGCATTTGGTATGCTACAGCTGCAGTAGCATGCCCAGAAAATTTATTGTAAATTCAGTGTAACGATTCTTAAGGTGGCATTAAATAGAAATCAGCAATTTGTAAAAGCGTTTTCCAGAGTTTTATGAAAGGAGTAGAAGATGCACAGGACAATAAGTCAAGTTTCAGGAAAGGTGTTCTAATTACACTTTTGGAAATATGATTGTTTTGATTCGTGTGGGGATTACAAATAAGAACCGGAGGAGCAAGAGACTCGCTAACAATCTGAAACCAAAGTATTGCTTTTCTCTCCAAGTATTCAGCACATTAAATTTACTTATATAATAATATCATATTGTGATTCTGGAAATTAATTTTTTTTAATGGGCTCCTCTACAATTACATAAAAATTATATTTGTGTTTCATGAAGGATTATTAAAGATCTCTACAATCAGGTTTTTAAAGTACTAATCAAGTGTATTTTTTGCTTTTATTGGAATGATGGATTTCAAAAATCAGAATCTAGTAATATCTCTGAAACCTAAATTATATAATTTTGCTTTATAAGTTTTATATTAAAATACCTTGATATTATTTTTAATTGAATAGAAATAAAAAATAATCTAATGAAATATCAATTTTTCAGTTTATTCAGTCCCTGTTTCTCTTTATTACTTCTAGTGTGCTAATGCATGTGTGCCCTTTTGTGAATTTTTTTTTTGGGTGGCCTTTATTTACACTCAGCCTCTTTTAGTTGCAGTTCACTGAAGGTTAACAATATTTACATCCATTTGTAAAATGAAAGTGGAAAAAGTGGGTGGTTTTGTTTTTTTTTCACCTGAGGGCAGCTAGTTCAGTCTTGTCCCCAGCTGGTCTATTCTCACCAGTGTAGATGAATAGCTGAGGAGCGTCTGGACCATCCAGGGAATTCAATATGCACCCAGGCATTGTTCAGTCATCCAGTTAAACAACTGTAACAGAGGACATGTAAATTCCATAGCCCTTGCCCCAGTGGTAAAATTGGTCTCATTTATCAGTTAAAAACCAAGCACAGGTGCAAAATCAGTAGGTTGCATGAATGTACTTTAGCAGTAACAGAAGATAGGTAAATGAGAAGTAGTTGTTTTCCCATTATGTCAAAGTGAGGTTTTAATCTAAGTTATGAAAGTTCTTCAGATTTAAAAGTTTTATCAGCTCATCATGATTTATTTGTACTTTGAAAAGATGCACATTGGTAGTCAATGTGCTAGTCAAGTACGTTCAGTTCTTAGCTGCTACCATCTGTGATCAAGATGACCTTGGTTCTTACCCTTTCCAAATAAAATGTACGGTTCTTTTACTGAGAGTTCTCTCAGTAAAAAGTGTGACTGTAAAGTAGGTCAGAATTTTTGCTGAATGATAATCTACTTGAAAACAGTAGAGAGTTGAGGGAAAATGAGTCCTCAAGTGTTATGTGTAAGAAGTGAGAATCCAAAGCTGAATTTCTGCTTTCTGTGTCTTGGCTTTTCACTTACAGCGATCCTCAAATGAACCATTTCTTTTGTAAGTGAGAGTAACTACTGTACTTACATGTAAACTTGTGATTTGTAACTCTTAAGTGCTAACAAGTTAAATTACATTAATTTAATTGCATTAATTTAATTACAGTAAATTACATTACAATATTTAAAGTAACTTGCTGACTCAAGGATTTTCAAGGAATTGTGGAGACACAAATTCATTTTCATGAAAATTTTTGTATGTTTTCATATTGCTTTTCCATTTGGAATTTAAATGGCAATGGGATATAAAAAGGGGGAGGAGGGGAATTGGATATTTAAAAGGGGGGAAAAAAAGCTTAAAAATACTTCATAGAGTAGTTAGAAAATATAAAATCTTACTTGCTTCTCAAGATCTAGTAGTACTATCCCACCTCAACTCTTGATTACTTGCTGTAAAATAATTTTTTTATTATTACAATTTGGAGCACTATTGTAGATAAAAACAGATTTTTCTAAAGCATCATTGCTTATCAGCAATTGTTTGTGTTACTACAAAGAAGATTCTAGCTGTAATAGATGATACTAATGCAGTTCTTAATGAGTTCCATAGGAAAAAAACCCACAGAACTGGCAATTTAAAGTTGGTGATATTCTTGATACATGAAATACAAGATAGATTTTGATGATGTTGCATCTTAGTACTTTTCACATATGAAGAATGGTGTGATTAGTGAGCATTTGGAATTTTTGAGCTTCCCTCTTAGCAGACTAATTCTGTCTGTGCACGTTTAGAGGAACAGTACCATGGAGATCAGTGGATATTTGTGGTTGCATTGAAATCTATCACTTACTAGTAATAAAGTTTACATGGGACTTGCTTTTGCATAAGGTTAGTCTCTCATCACTTAGTAGTTTTGTATTATTTTGTGCAGTATTAATTCATGTAATTTGACAATCACTGTGGTTCATGCTGTCTTTTAATTCTGCTTGTGCCTTAAATTCACGCAACTTTCTGAAAGGTACAATTTCTTTGGAAATTAAATTTTACTGCATCTTAACTATTTTCTGCAAATTGCCATGCTCTTTCTGATGTATTCTGACACATTTTCCTGATGTCTGGTATTCATAGTTCAGCATGGAAGGAGTGGAGTCTTGTAGTCATTTCTCTCCTTAAAATATTTGTGTAAAATACAAGTCTGTATTTTTGAGGCATGGTTTAATACCTGGTTCTTCTAGGACCTCACAAGGCTGTTGTTACAGACACTAGGGTTTCAAAGGTCTACTCACTGTATCTGAACCCTCTTTATCTTCTGCTCACTCTTGACACTGCAGAACAAGAGCTTTTGAAGAATTGTTATGAAACTCAGATAAACAGACAACAGATGATACATATTGTCACTGCAGGTAACTCTTGGTCCAGACCACCACTATTCTCAATATGCCCTTCATAGGAACTTCTGAGTTATGTTCAACCAGGAGCAAAACATGACTTTAAGAATAAAAGTACATTGGAGAAAATGGTAGGGTGTTCCATCCTAAATGTCAGTGTTTGTGTTAGATATCTCCATTTTGCATCAGCACCTGTAACTGTATTTCTACCAAGTTCTGCTATTTAATTCTTAGATAGTAAGAGAAAGACATTATTAAAAACAAACCAGCTTAGAGATGATAATAAAATTACCTTATTTATTGCTTTAGGCAGTTAATGAAGCTTCTTGAAAAGTCTTCAAAAGTAATTCAGTAAGACAATAATCATTCTTAAAATCCCTTGTATATCTTAATATTAAAGCATTTGCTTTAATAAGAGTGGTATAAAGGATAGTTAGAGTCCCTAATGGCCAGATCAAGTAGACAATTATTCAACTTATTTTATTGCTGAGCTTAAGAAAAGTTGCAATCTGCTTCCTGTGCTGGAGATTGTGAAACTGAACCAGTTCTGTTAAGGGTGTTGTCTCCTGTATGACTGCTTAACAACTGAATTACTTCTAAATACTACAATAATACATGGGGTTTGTACATTCATATGTATAACCATCCATGTTAGTGGCTACATTTTGTCTGCATGTAAGGGGTTTAAGAGATGACTCAAACTATACCAAAGGGAGAAGAAATGAAAGTTATATTTTGGGTAAAGTCTGGCTTTGTAATATTTGCTAGATGTTTCCTAGAATGCTTACCCAGAATGTTTTAAATTGTTGACACTGGAAGGTCAGACTTTTTCAAAGAAATTTTATAGAACATGAAATTTTAGGATAGAGCCTTCAAAGATATGTCCGTTTTTTGTGGTGACTTTTTAGAATGCTGTCTTGCATACTTGAGGACTGCCATGGTATTGCATGGGAAAAGGCTCTCCGAATTAACTGGGATTACCTGTTTCAGGTTTCCAACATAGACCAGCAGTTTAAACCATGGGAAATAAATTTGGGAAATGAAACACTTGCAAATGCAGTTTAGGTATAGTTTGGTCCCAGCAGCAGCACCTTTTGCTGCTGGGTTGCTGTACCCTGTCTTGACTGATCCTTCTTGCAGCTCAGAAAAGTTTGAAGTGCAGCTAAGAGAAAAATTATCTTTTGCAGTACATTCTAAAGTGGTAGTGATGCTGTCACTGCACTGAAATTGTCCAGCATTGTCAATCCAGATTTCTCTGCATGGCATGGGTAAGAAACACATTCAGGAGATGATTTCCAGTTTGGCCTGGAACTTTATTTAAAGTAACATGAAGTGCAGCTGACTGCAAACTAAACAAGTTAATATATGGGTCCCAGGCAGGTTTTCATTCACTATGTGAGTAATTTTTAAGATATAATTTACCTGAATCACAAATTAAAGTTTTTTTAAGAAAAATAGCAAATGTGATCTGAACACAACTAAAAACATTTGTCTTAATATAGAGCTAGAATCAACTCTGGCTGATTAATTTTTAATAGATTACCATATAAAAATTAACTGCTCAAAAACATTTCTGAAAAGGAGTACATTTCTCTTTGTTTTTCCTGTTTCACAATCATCCCAGTGTCACAATCACTCAGTAGCTTCATCTCTGAGTTAGGTTGCCTACTCAGCTGTATCCTCTTCCACTAGGAGAATATGAAAATGATCTATGATGTTGATCTGTTGTGGCAGCATTTCTAACTTGAAATCTTTTGGGGGTTTGGCTGTAGTGTTTTGGCATACACACTTCTGTTGAAAACCTGGTGCCTGATTAAAATAATAACAGCAAAAAAGATTGAACCCAGTTTTTGAAAAAACGATGCTGTCACACCTTCACAGAAGCAGCTGGGAATACTTTAAATTCCATTTAATTAATTTTAACTGAGCTGTTTGAACATATACATGAATGTAACTGCACCTGCTGTTGCCTGCATAGTTCTGTCCCCACATATGTTGCATGCCTTTTTTTTCCTAGTGGGAAAAAAGGATATTTTAGCATATAAGTATGTACAAAACCTGCTCAGTGAGAAGACCGACTATAGGCTGCCCTTAGCAGCAACACAGGACTATGGATTTGGAATGGCACTAATTGCCAAGTGTAAGATACATGTTGCTCTGGTGAGTACAGGTGCATACAAAATGGATAAGTAATAGCTACATAGTCCTTAGTTAGGGATAGGAGTATATAGATTTTTTCTTTCATACAAGAGATAGAGTGATTGAATTAGTTTGCAAAGGTTTGTTTCAGTTCTGAAAACTACTCCATGAAAAATGTTTTATTTAAATTGCATTTTATTTAGTCAACTTCCTTCAGGATTTTTGTAAATTTGTTAAAAAATCAATTATTTTTTAGTTATTCCAATTTTATAGAGAGTAGAGAGGAGTATTTGGCCCATTCTGTTCCAACAAAGCTATATTTACAAGGGAGATGTTGCAAGTCTCCCTACTCCGCCATGGTTTACAAGCTAAATAGCAAATGCCAAAGATTAAGTGATAATTTTCCCTTGTTTGGTGCTTAATGGAAGAAATAGGTTACTTCTAAGTTTAACTTGGGCTAAGTAATGCCACTCTTAGAGTGTATCATTCTGTGCAAGTGCTTCAGTTCTTCAGTATGGGCTTCTTGGGAACTGAGCACACCAGAAATGAGTGTTTTAAGCATGATGCCCTTTTTAGCCAAGGGAAATAATCCTTCCTTGCCTTTTATTTACTGCAGGTTTTAAAATTCCTCAACAGTAAAACAACTTGGGGGGTGAGAGGGGGTTTCTGCTGAATATCTTTCCAGCCTAGTTGACCATATAAAATGCAATTTTATGTTAATTGCTGGATTGTTGCAGTATCTAAAGCAAATATTAATGTGAAGATGATAATATTGAATGTTATCTGTAAGTGAATTATGCCGGCACCAAACATAGCAAACTTCCTGAAGTAAAATTCCTTAAACACAATTAATTGTCAAGTTTGCTCTGTAAGGAAAGCTGTTGACATAGAACTAAGAAAACCAGAATAATTCTGTGCACATTCCATGTGCAGACAAAAGCCCAACATGATGAGTCAGGGCTGCATGCTTTTATCACTGCCTTTTGGATAACAACAATCACTGTATCACCAACTTGGAGCAACACACATAGAGGATTATTACTTTACAAACACTTCATTTCCACATGCTAAGATAGTAAAAGTCTACTTTAAATTTTTAGCAACAACAAGAGAGAAATTGAGTAATGAGAGTTTTAAATTACAGAGCTGAAGACAAAACTGTGGCAGTTTTGACCCAGTGTCCACCCAACATGGGCCACCCCCTCCCCCCACCCCCAGCCCTTCCAAGAGGGAAAGGAAAAGGAGAAAAGAAAAAAAAAACCAGCTATGAGAGGAAACGGCAAAACAAACTCAGAGTGGCTAAAATACTAAATTTTAAAGTATTTAAAACCTATGGCACAGTCCCACAGATGAGATGGAGTTTAAAAGGGAAGCAGGCACAAGGCATAGTCAGGGCTATGGCATCACTGGAATTAAAAATCCAAAATAGATCACGTAACTGAGCATTCTGTTGGACAACTTCAGGGCACTTTAGGAAAGTAAGAAAGGATGAGAAAATGGGCTGTGCTGAAAGACATGGAGGTAGCAGGTGGTAAGGTTCCTGAGAACTTGTAGTCATAGAATTGTAGAATGGTGTGGGTTGGAAAGGACATTAAAGATCATTTAGTGTTAACCACCCACAATAGACTGGGTTGCTCAGGGTCCCATCCAGCCTGGCCTTCAACAGTTCCACGGATGGGATATCTGTAGCTTCTCTGGGCAACCTGTTCTAACCTCCTTTAAGTACTGATAGTCACAGTGAGATCTTCCAGGAGCCTTCTCTTCCCCAGGCTGAACAACCACAGCTCTCCTCAGCCTGTGTTTGTATGAGAGGTGCTACAGCCCTGTGATCATCTTTGTGGCCTCCTCTGGACCTGCTCTAACAGGTCCATGTCTTTTGTGCTGAGGACTCCAGAGTTGGATGCAGTGCTCCAGGTGAGGTCTCACTAGGGTAGAGCAGAGGGGCAGAATCGCCTCCCTCAGCCTGCTGCCCGCCTCTCATTTGGGGCAGCCCAGAATGCATTTGGCCCTCTGGGCTGTGAGCACATGCTGATGGCTCATACTGGCTTTTTCATCCATGAGGAGAAGAATTATAAGTCGAGATTTTTAATCAAATATTTCTCCAAATTATAGACAATTGGGAATTTTTCAGATAATAGTGACTTGCTTTTGAACAAAGTAGACCCTGTTGCCTTTCTTGTTGAGACTTACTGACTCTTATGACTTGAGTGTGTTACTGTCTAGGGGAATAGAATCTCCAGGTGCTGTACCATCTGTTTGGGAAAAACTGCCCTGTACTTGACTTTTAATTTTGCAAATGTAGAGTAATACTTAGTGCTTGGGGATTATTTAGAAAAGCAAAACTATTGGAAAACACCAGTGAATATGTCTCCTTTCCTATAAGGAGGCTTTTTTATTTTGTTTAATTTAGAAATTGCACTGGGATGTTCAAAATTTTCAATTACCTTTTCCTATTGCAGAAAAAAAGTCTAAATGTTTCCAAGAAATGATAATCATAAGGGCTTTGGTAAAATTAGTTTAGACCTAACATTTTACAAGTTATATTACTGTCTTTCTTAGTAAATACAATTTCTGGTGCAAACTATGTAATATAATCATCAACATATGTGAGTTCCAAATTCTAAATATTCTGTATTCAGGCTGGGCAGTAGAGTTGATTAGAAATGGTAGTATTTTTTATGTAGGGTGGCTAGAAATTGCTGATGTAGGTTTTTGTCTTCTGTTTTCTGTACTTTAGCATTTATTTTTTTCCCCTGGACCCTTTAATTTTAAATCTGTGAAAAGATTGCATGTGGTTTCTTAACAGGGATTAGAACTTTTGTTGTACTAAATACTGCCCATCCATACAGTAATAGGTTATCTTACTCCCATTTGAATGGATACGAGAGACGTATCAGGTATTCTGGTACTGGTTTTATCCATAACCATGTGAGTTAGGAGCGGAGTTGCTCTTTTGTGCATTTTCATCTATAGATGTCTTTTACTTAAGGCTCAAGTGTTGTTAAACAAGGACAAGGAAGCATTTTCATGGGACAGTGACAAAATTTGGACCTTGATCAATTGAGTTAGGATTACAGTTAAGGTTTATGAACAAGCTCAACATTGAATCGTAACTGACTCAAATTTTGGCTAGAAATTTAAATTCCAAGTAATTTTCTTTTGCACTTGAGTCTATGGTGTTGCATTGTTCTTGAAGGCAAAGTGCCAGCTTATTCTGCTAGATTACCTCTGCACCTACATGTCCTGGAATGTTTCTCTCAAAGTACTTGTGGTTCTATAGGCCTAAAGATTTAATGAATGAGTGGGTTTCTTTCTTCAGTTAATATTTTCTTCAGTCACTTCTGAGAGTACATGGAAAGGCTGAAATAACAAGTTTTACTGGGTAAGATACTACTGGTAGTACATAAATATTACAGAAATATTTATCTTCTTTTAATGCAATAATGGGTCCCCATGTGATACAGACTGAGCTATGTGATGCAGGGCGTGGATTATTTATATGTATTAGATACTTTTTCATGAAAAAACTGATGGAAGGCTAAAGACATAAGGCAGTATTTTTTAGTTGTTGAGCTGCAAACAGCCCTCAAAGCAAATTGAGTCACTTCTAAGGTAACCAGTAAACTAGTTGCAGAAGTTCTAATAACAAGGAATGGTTTACTGGGATTGTATTGCCATCAGGCACTTATCTACTCCCAGATTTTCAGAAATACTTAGCAGTACGGTACACGTGAGTGAAAAAATTCATTTAAACCATGCATTTCTGGAGCATTTAGTCATTGATACCATTCATAAAGCTTCATGTCCCACTGATAAATATGCTTTACCTAATGGGGTTTGTCTGAATTCTTTACAGTCTGAGGTGGCTTATCTTGAACTTCGTGATTGTGCATATTTTCTAATACTAATTGAGGTTTTGTTCAAATTAAGCCAGAGTAAAAGTCTCAAGGTATATTTTATATAGAAGAGATAAACCAAGAATGAGGCCACATGAGGAACATATATTTCACAATGTGTTTAGGTTTAGTGTAATGTGATTTTGGCTTTGGCCTTCTTGATTCATTTGCAAACTAAATTGTGTTTTGAACTCCAGAGAAACCAGAATACAACTGGGCAAACAACAGTTTGTTGTTGCTGACAGCTTTTAAAAGATCTTTCTAATTGTGTCAACAGTCCAATGACAACAGCAGGTTATTAATTATACAAAATATGTTCTGTTCTTACAGTAGTTTTTATTAATTTCCACCAAAAACATGGATAGTAATTTTTCTCTCTATTACAAATATATTGTATGGACTTTATTATAAAAAAATGCAATCTAGTGAACACTGAGCTTATAAATGCATTTTCAGAAGATTGTTAAAACTCGATCTAAATTTTAAAAGCCGGTGAGTAAATTGAAGCAAGACAAAGACTTGCAAAGTCTCAGTGTGAACGCCTAAATATTTTCTTCCTGAAAGTATAGCCTTTATTTCTATTTTCTTAGATTTATACTGCACTGGAACTATTAATGCCAGATGTGATTGGTTTCCAGCTTTTTCCACTTAGAAGAATGATGACATTTTGTGTTTTCTTTAATTATGGCACAGTTATTTGCTACTCACTCTTTCCATTATAAACTGAGTTACCCTTATGGCCTTTCCTATTACTAGCATCAAAGTGTGCTCTCCAAAGTCTGAAACACCTAGAATTTATCTACACTATTATCCTTGCAAATTTGTGAAGTGAAATATGACATGGAAATACCATCAGCAATATTAGATGTTTAGCTAAACACTTCTAACCAATACAAGCCTATGATAAAGTGTTGAGTGTTATACTTTATTAGATAACACAAACTGAATAGATCAGTGCAGTAAGGTATCAACAACATTGTGCAGAGGTATTTTTAGACAATGCAGCTGTGCTTCATCCAAATGTGTCTATTGTTTCCTTGTTTTCCTATTTGAATTCCGTCACTGACCTGTTCATTGTGGTGGTACCATAATCTTTCAAACCCATAACAAGTTGAGAAGTTTTATTGTAAATACAAATGCAGCTCTAAAGTTTTGGGTTACAGGGCAGGACCACATGTAGTTTTACCTTTCAAAGTACTCTTGTCCTCCTTTTTTATGTTTCCATTCCAGGCAGAAGTGTAATGAAGCAATTAATAATTCATAAAATACTTGGCATGATAAAGGGATTTACTTCCATGTTAGGTTGTTTAAAATAGTATCAGGAATCCTGGTACTGATTTTTGAGATATTAAAAAGCTGCAGTATCAGATCATTTTTACATTTCTTTGGGGGGATTGTGAAAGAGTATACTGCACCAAAAAGGCTTTTAATGAGATGTGTCCCTGATGGGAAGAAGTAGATAAGCAAAATGAGTTCACTTTTTGTCGCAGAATGCAGTGACTTGGACACAGCATTAAGAAAAAAATACCCGTTTGAAGCAAATGAGAAGATGGTTGAACATAAGTTTGGGTTAAATGGTGTGTATGTATATGACCAAGGTTTTATTTCATCAGTAATGTATGAACTGATGCACAAAGAGTGGAAAATAAGAGGATGTGATCTAATATCCAAGGTGTAAGCCTCCTACTTATTCATGATTTGTGGTAGTCCTCCAAGAAGATTAGTAACAACCTTTTAGAACTACTGATTCCAGAGGGAGATGCTGTGCATATTAACAGCTGGTCTTTGCCCGAGAGAATCTACAACCAGTCTGGCAAAGGCGAAAAAAGAAGCAACAAAGGAAAAAAGCAAGACATCTGTGTTTGAGTAGAATGATAAAGATGCACTTGAACTAAACATTGCAATAGAAGAAGAGAGTTGTTACAGTGCCTCTCACTTAACAGATTACTTTAATGGGCTTGGAAATGAGAAAAGTGAAAGTTAGTGGCTTATGTTATGTAGAAATCTGCACAGCAAAAGATACCTGAGTTTTATCTCCCTGTGTTAAGCAACATACAGACGCTTTACCTGCTGGTTGCTTTATTCCACTACAACTTATTTAAGTAAATTGAGTTACACTGTATTTACACCACTGTAACAAAAAATAGAACCTAGACACCAACCTAGGGGGCTTCAATGAGAAGTAAACCTGCTTATTTGGAAATTATTGCAGAAATTTGCATAGTACTGATTTAAACACCTTTTTTTTTTTCTTAACTAAAAGGTAGCCAGTAAAGTACGTTTTCAAAAGTTTATAATTTTTTCACTTTACTTAAAGGAAAAACATAGCATTTTAGTGTCTGAACTGAACTGGCATGAAATAAAACCTAGGCTTTCATAATAAAAAACATTTTATCATTATTCTTAAAAAGAAATTTACTAAGAAATGTTTGATTTAAAACAGTGTTTGAAAATTATGACACTAAATTTCAATGCCAGAAATATTTATGTTGGGCACTTAGTTATCCATAAATTTAGTTTATAAATAATATCTGCTGAAAGATTTTGGATATTAATCAGTATGAGCAAAGTTATGCAAAAAAAAAATCTAAAAATATTATGGGGCAAGATTACACATAATTGCAATTAGGTTTGAAACACTTGAAAGAATATAGTTTATTTTAAATACGGATTTGCCCTTGTATTTTTACAGTATTAGCTTTGGTCTCACTTCTTAAGAAACGTTTGTGACCCAGCTCCCCCAGGCATCCAATATTCAAGCGTTTCTAAATCCATAGAATTTTGGTGGAGCCAGCTGTATGTTGCCTTCATTTCTCTGTATACTGGTTTCGTAATATCTTGATTCTGAAATTTATTCAAGGTAGCTGACCTGATTTTTCCAGCCCTAGAATGATACCAGGAGGAGCTGATGATATTGTGCTCCATAGAGGAAGAAGCACAGTGTCCTCCTTTGTATGGGCTTAAGGCAGTGGAGATAGAGAACTGTATCCTCACAGAGGGTTGCAGTCTGCCTGTGCTCCTGTCAACACTCTCCATCTGAGAGTTTTGAAAAGACATAATATGCGACAATGTACACATTCAGTGCACAGAGCTCTCAGTTAGTTTTGCATATGTAAGTGTGCATCACATGCCTTTGAAGAGATTTTCAGGAACCTTTTGTCTTTTTCCTTCCTATGATTGAACCTGAATGTAGAACTCATAAAGATATAAGAAAGGCGACTGGTGCCATGGGAGTCGTGTCTCTGAATCCTTTCAGTTACGTCTTGCATTAGCCCAGTGTGTGCAGAGAGGACAGTTGGGATGTACTTGTTATTTAGAAAACAAATGTCTGTTAATAGATCAGAAAATATTCATGCACCTTTCTGATGCAGTACAAAAAGAAATGATAAATAGGATGCTGCAGATGTTAATCTTTGCTATTCATCTTTGCTTTTAACCTCAAAGCATACTTTATTTGCATACCTGGGAGAGTATTCTGGCAGTGCCTTTTCAGAGTGGTAGAAGTCCTTCCTTTTTATTTCTGTAGATGCTTAGCCTTTTGGAACTCCAGCCAAAACCATTTCCTTCTGCATAGTTCTCCTTATTACTGTTTCACATCTTGACTGTGCTGGCTTAAATAATTATTAACTCAGGGAAAGCAGAAAAGGCAGTAGTTTAAATTTTTGCATTATCAGTTCCAGGTCGTATTAATTATTCTGAAAAGCATTCAACAGCTTAATAAGACAAGGGTTTGACCATAAATGCTACTTTCATTTGTTTGTGTTATTTGAGACTCTTGTAACTGGCTGCTTAATGGTCTGTGTCATGTAGGTGTATTATTATCTCTCATTGGCACATTTTACTCAGTTGTCATTAAGGGCACAGAATGGTTTTCCCATCATTTCTCCTGGAATCCCAGATAGGGAGCAAGATCAGTGACAGTTTTATCAGTATGTTACATTAAGCTGCTCTTTGCCACTCATGAATCAATGTATTTTCATCTCAGACTGGTCCCCACTCTACATATGTCAGTGCCACTCCACTGTTTCATTTGCTAAATGAATAACCGAGTTCTCATTAAATTAATGCTGTGAGTTTTTTGCACTGGATTACTGGCAATATGTTCCATTTGCTCTCTTGATTTTACTGAAAAATGACTCTCAAGTACCAAAGAATAAATAACCACAGTTAAATAAGGACTAAAGAAAATAATAACGGTATTTGAGTTATAAAATCAGTCATGATTTTTAACTGAAAATGCAGCAGTAATTGAGGAGGTTAGAAGCAGTAAAGCACATTAGTTCAGCTTCCAGACCTACAGTGTGGTCACTTGTCTTTTTATTTGTGCTAAGTAATACAATGGGTAGAAGAGAAATAAAAACAACTTCTTAGTCACTCTTGTCTGCTTAAGTCTGCACCAGACATACTTACAGTCCGAAAAATCAAGGTATATCTTGTATTTCTATGAACTTTAAAGCAATGAAATTTTCATTTTCTGACTAAAGAAATCAAAAGCACCTAAATGTTTAAGTCCAGAGAAACAATAATCCTTCTATAATCCGTAGAAAATGATGTGTGCTCTTATTTGATCTTAGATGTGAAGGAGAGTATGCAGAAGTAGCAGCAACCAGTTTGCAATATTCTAGTAATGGAAATTGTCTGGAAAAGTAGGAAATGCAACCACATAGTGATTCCTTTATCCTAGTAAGCCCTTTCTGGTTTGAAAGCAGTTCTGTGTCAATGTTTGTTGACCGCTAGATGCACTGCTATTTTAATCAAGATTGGTATTTCTTTACATTGTTGTACACATTGTAGTTCACTTGAAGAACATATCATTTCAAACATAAAATTAAACCAAAGGTAAATGAAGCAACTCCTAAAGAAAATTTGGAAAGCAGTGGTTAATTTTTGACAACTCAGAAGAAATAAGCATTTTAGATGTTTGCTGTGTCAGAAAATGAATGACCATACATCAAATGCCTTCCTTTAATTTTATGGGCTACTAATCGCTTTATGTCACAGTCTCCTAAGGGCAGGAGATGACGCCATATCCTTACCCTTCTCTGTAGCAACCAGGAAATACATACATCTGCTTCCTCTTCGAGATACTTTACTCTGCAGGAGCTGGGACACCTCCTGTGCTGCCCAACTTAGTATGTGTCCCTGTCAGCTTCCAGCTTTCTGCACTGCATTTTAGGGACTTATAACACAATCCCACCTCTTCAGTGCCCTTACCTTGTTTGAATTGAGCAGGATAATGCACTGAGGGAAAGTAAATTATAAGAAAACTCAGAATACAACGATTGGTTTGGCATGCTGGGCATGTTGTCATTGAAGGAGCATTTCAAATTGCATGCTGACCACATCATTGTGAGCAGTGTCTCATAGCAGACTTGTATGTGGTACTGGGTCGCCGTCAGAGAAATTGTTTGTATTATCCTGCTAAACTTTGGTTAAAAGAGAAACTTTCAATAAGGTAGAGAACATCTTTAATTTTTAATCTTTGCAAATTAGTCAGCTGCCCATTTGCTGAGTTTTTTCCCAGTGTGTCAAGCCACTAAGTTAACTGAATTATATGCTGCATAATATCTGACATTTGAAACAAGTATATGGTGTAGTATAGATGAACATGGGCCACTGCATGTTGAAATCAAATTAATAAACAGGGATTTTCTGATACGTATTTTATACTTAAGTTTTTCACTCTTATCTGTGATGTCATGGTGGCTTTTATCAACATCTTCTTCATTCTTTTTTTTCCAGAAGTGCTCGAAATTGTAAAATGTATAGCTAGAATTAAGGGAAATTAATTTTAAATTAGAATTCTTTAAACTAAGATGCTAATTAGCTCATGCACTAGGTTGCCCGGAAAGAATGTGGAAACTCCAACCATGTAGATTTAAAAATCTGAGCAAGGTCTCGAGTAACCTGATGACACTTCGAAGCTGCTCTGTGCAGACCTTCAGATGTGCCTTCCAACTTAAACTTTTCCATTCATTTGAAATGTAAAATCTGGCTTAAACACTTTGAAGAGTGCTTCCTTGTTGTGCTTCTCAATTGCTGAAGCCTTTGTAGAAGCATCTGAGAAAGGGGGCTGTCATGTTTTAGCTGTTGTTGCACAGGTCTCAGTTTAACAGACGGATGACAAGTAACATGATCAAAGAAACGCTTATTTTTTTTGTATATTGGTAGGGGTCTACACAACAACGTGGAAAAGCTTTATGATAAGCCTGTATTACATGAATAATAATACTTTTCCTTTTTTTTTTTTTCCCCCTGCAAGGCATATATTAGCATGATATACATTTATAAGGAAGCAATATAATCTTTTTATTTCTATGATAATATATTTCTTTTTTTTTAAGAGATGTCTTGCCATCCGTAGTTCATTGCAGAATGGTCTGAACTGCATTTTTTAATTAAAAAAGCAGTATCTTTCCTAGTAAGGAATATACAGAAGTAATAAAACTCTTTTACCAGGAAGATGGATTTTTTTTTCCCTCATTTTATTCAATACTAATTGACTTCTAATTGTCAAAAATGCCTTTTAAACATGTCGATGTATCAAATATTTGCTCTGGAATTTTCTCTGACATGTTGGTTGGGTCACTTTTTTAAACATCTTTCTGTAGACTTCATATCATTCATTTTGTAGTTCTGTAACTGTATTTTGTCACATCAGCCTTCTTGTTGGAAAGAATATTCTCTTGCTTAATAGAACAAGAAATTACCCTTGAGATATTTATTTTGCTATAAATTTTCTTGTTCTGTAATAATATGCTGACATTTCTGCTGAGAGAACATGATGAAATCTTGTGGTTTTGACCTATCCTTGAGAATCACTCCTGGGAAAATGCACACTACAGCAGAAAATGTTGGAGTTCTGATGTGATGATGTCATGTTACATTCATTAGAAGTACACAGAAATTGAAATTTTGTTAGCCTCAGAAGAGGATGAAGTATGGACCTCTGTACTAGAGATGAAAGAGATGAGTGGAAAGGAAAGAAAAAAACAGGTTGTTGTTGCCTGTTTTTTGACATTCTTTAACTCATATTGTCAGTACAGATAGACTAGTGAGCCTTCTTTCTTTCCTTCTGTCTCCCATTTTGGATAAATTTGAATCTTCTTTCACTTCAGTTTCTAGCAATTGTTTTATTATTTTTATTTTAAGGTTTTTGTCATTACTGTCCTTTGTTCCTAAAAAAACCCTTTATTCAAACTGTACCACAAGTGACCTTCTGTACTTTAGTGCTGTCTTCCCAAGATCTCAGTTCTATTTAGGTGAGCAGGGTAGGATTCATCAGTATAAGCAAAGACATCTCTACCATCAAAAAGTTTATGTTTTAGTCTCCAATGCAGATTATTCATTTTATTCAAAGTTAGACGTCTGACATAGATCAGCTGCATAATTGCTCTTGATGAATTATTAGGGAATGATCAGTGCACATGGTAGCTCTCAGAAGTCAGGTGAGATAGCTGGTTCTCCTGCCCTTTACAAACGGGGACCTAAGGTATTGGTCATACAAAGAACTCATCTGGGTAAGAAAAACATGATCTCAAATAAGGCTAAAATGTTTTTTAGACTTTGACCTGGGGTCAAAACTAGATCTCAAGACAGAAAAAATGGGTTCACATGTTCAGAATCAGTTGTGAGAGCCCTGAGGCCTTGCAGGTTGTTTCTGGCTTTCTTATTTGAACAATGCTGTGATGCTCACTCTGTCCCAGACAGCAAACTAGTCTTTTGTTACAGAATGTTGTAGCATTAAACCCAGCACAGCAATTTCTAAAGTATTGATGGTATTTCAGCTCATCTTCATAAGGGGTAAATTACTTTTGAAAGCAGAATGAAGGATGAAGAGCTTTCTTTCAGTGGCATGGCTGCAACCAGAGCTTTTGAGGAGCCTTTCTAGAGAAACAATTGAATGTTGAAAAAGGCAAGAGCTCAGTACCTTTCCAGGGCTCTGACACCTTACAGATGTGTTGTAAAATGTACAGAATGTGCTCCCACTTGCAAGTCCTATGTGAGGTAGTTGCTGCCTTTTTTTTTTTTTTTTTTAATTTTCATTGCCAATGATAAAGTAATTCCATTTCAGAACACACTATGAAAAAAAAAAACAAAAACATTTAGGTTTTTAATAAGTGAAAATTTAGTTACTGGTTTTTAAGTTCCTTGACATGGTTTTGTTTCATTCTTTGAGATTTCCAGGATTTGTTTATTCCCTTTTAATGTAGTTAGCACAGCTCATGAGGAAGGGAAGATACCACGTACCAGTTTGCTATTCTTTAGCAAATGTTTCACTTAAATTTCTTGGAATGCTGCTGTTAAGGAGAAATTACTTGGTATTGCTCACATAAAGTGATAACTTTTCCTTTAAACTTGTGATTGGAAGTAGATTTTCCTTTTGTATGAGGCTGTGTCACTGCATTTTAAATCAAACAATAATAGTGTTTTTTGAAATGCCATGTTCTGTAATTCAAAAACATTGTCTTGATAAAGATCATATTTCTTTAGGACTGTCTGGGAGTGAGATACGTCAGTGTGCAGATTTGGGTCTTTTTTTCTTCTTTGTACAGTGTGATGGAACACATTTTATCTAGTGGCAGCTGTCCTTTGTTTTAATGTGACCTGTGGGTTTTGGTTGGCATTGCAACAAGCAGGGTTTTGTTTAGATCCTGGGCGGGTCTCATGGTTTAAGCCCAAATGGCAGCTAAACCCCACGCAGTGCTCACTCCCCACGAGCAGGATGGGGAAGAGAATCGGAAGGGTAAAAGTGAGAAAACTTGTGGGTTGAGATGAAGATGGCTTAATAGGGGAAGCAAAAGCTGCACACACAAGCAAAGCAAATATAAATAAGCTTTCCCATGTTAAATAATTTGCTTTTCTTAGAGTCCAGTGTGTTTTCCTTTCCCTCCTCCTTTCCCCTTTTTTATTTTCTTTTTCAATCTTACATTATATTTTCTATTATTCTATTTTAAATGAAAGGGCAAAAAGAGGGAAAGAGCAGCACAGCTTAAACAGTACTTTTTTGAAGTGGAGTAAAAGAAAACTGAGTTAAGACCAATTCATCCCTCCCAACTGTGTTTATCAGTTCCTATAAAAATTAACACAATAATCTTTGGAAAATCTATCTAATCTTGACATCTACATAAAACTGCCCCATTTGGAGGAATCAGAAGTTTCATGCACATTTATTCAAACTAAGCTAAAAATAAGAGAAGAGAGAAGACCTGGCTGAACTGTGATTTCTTCTGTACAGCTATACGGGTTCAAATAGCATACAAACAAAGTACTTCATTATTGTATGTTAGAGGCTCAGGCTTAGATATTACAATGCTTCTTCAAGTAACTTTATTATAAAAGCTATGAACTGAAATGAAAGAAAAGGTTAAACATATTTCTTTTCTTCTTTTTTTTTTTTTAATACTGGACACAGCAAAATCAGGAATTTTCAGTAAAAGTTCAGAGTGCCATTAGGGAAAAGATTATAAGTGTTTAATTGGTTTTCATTCTTAATGAAAAACTGAAGACAAGGTTTGAAATTATTAATAAAAAAACTCATTGTTGATTTTTTGAACCTTGTAATAATGTGATAGTTGTGCATTCTGAGACCTTGCCTATTATGCCTTGGCTAGCGCCAGGGAGATGTAGACATGGTTTTCTGTTTCTTCTTTTTTCTCTGTAAAATGTTGTATTTAAGATCTCTCAAACGTAAATGGGCAAAAACAGACTTTTCTAAGTTTAAAAAAATGTGCTTTTCTAAGAGTAGTTTTATTCAGATATAAGACAGAAATAGTACTTGTGAGACATCCAGGATTTCTGAAATCTTTTAAGAAATGCAGCAATTCTGCCATTGTGAATAGTGGTTTTTAAAAATACAATGATGAAACTGTTTGTTACAAAACATTTTATGCTGTATTACTTGTCATTCCATTTATTAGTTCAGAAATAACCAGTATCTGAAATTCATTTCATGACTACTATTTGCCACCAATCTAGTTAATTCCTTTTGATTGCTACAATTGTGTGTAAGGTATTTTAATTTATATGTTATTGAAACTTGCTTTTGACATTACAGTCCTTCAGATTCTCAGTTTTGTTCAGTGCATGATAGTATTTCTCAAAGACTCTGTTCCAGTTACAGAACATTCCAAATTCCAGTCTGAGGAACACTAAATGATAAAAGGAGGAAAGTATCTTCTGTGGAAAAAACAAACAAACAAACAAACAAACATGCCTTTTAGTACTGAACAAACCTTTCAGTGATTCTCCTGCCATGACACAGTGAGTAGAGCGTTTTGGTGCTGAGGGATTGAGTACCTCTGTTGTACGAAAATACTAACTTTATTGCAATAAAAACTGCAAACAATCTTGCACCAAAAGTTTACACGTTGATTGCTAGAAACTGCAGCTTGAGGAGCATGAACTTTTGCTTCAGTGTCATGTGCTGATATTTGTGTATACTATAAATAAGATGAAGGAGTCAAGAGGGCACTGAGGCACCACTAGCTAGAGACTCCAATAGGGTTGGCTGTTTCTTGGCCTCAGCAAAATGGCAACAGCCCCACTTGCCAGAAATCTCTCAAGTGAGTGTGCAGAATAGTGCTTTCTGTGCTGAGAGACAGTTTTTCCTGTCAGCATTGCTCATGCTGGTGTGAGTTGCAGCAATAAATGCTGATATCAGAGATCTCCCCCTGACCTGCTCTCCCCCTTTCATGGAAGAAGCAGCATGATCTAAGTTGGAAGACAGACTCTTTCAGCATTTTATTAAGGTTAAAGAAATAATGGTTTGATCTGACCTTATTGCAGTTAGGTTTGTTTTGATTTCTTAATTTTAATGTGCTTTTATTTGATTGCTATCTTAAAATATCAACACTGCTTTTGTCATATGTTTTATTGGCATCCTACTAGCAAGAAACGGTATTATGAAGAAACATCTTCCTGTATGTGTCAGTATTCCTAATTGGATGTACAGTCTCCTTGTGGACAGATGACTGTTTCTGTTTGGCAGCTGCAAAGCTGACCTGCTAAGTTTTATAGAAATGCATTTATGTGTAACTTCAAATGTCCATCCCATTCATATCAATCTGTATGTGAAAATCTGTATGCAGATAGTATTTTTTCTGATGGCAGACTCTTGGAAATTCCATTTTATTCCCTGGTTGCAAGAGGACCTATTTGTGAATATGATCAAATATATTGGGAACTGAAAACTCCACTGAGCCAAGTCAGATCTTCCACCAGTGATTAAACTAAACATTCAGAAGTACTTTTGACTGTTATACACAAAGCTTTTAGTTATGCAGTTCCTGTCTCCTTTTAATCTGTGTCGACCATTGCCAAATTATAATAATTCCTTCCTTGAAGTTACACTTTTTGGGTATGGCAAACCTTTTGACATTGAGCATAACTAGAATTTTGCTTTGATGGTGAACTTGCTTCTTATTGCCTGAGAACATCCATGGAGCAACTTGCCAAGAAGTTTGTTGCCATCAGGAAATACGGAAAAAAAAGAGAGAAACGCAATTTTACCTTTAGGAAATGTTTCCTCAAAGACACTTTGTTTCAACTCATCTCTGTGGTTTTCATGTCCTTCATGGTGTGACACAATGCCAGGGGGATGAGAGTGTTTTTTGGATAGGTTTTTTTGAGAATTTGACAATGTACTTTTTTTAGAGAAGGGGCTGTGCAGACAGCATTTGACATAGTTACACATGTTGGTATACTTTTAATGAAGAAAGGCAAATACTTATTAGCTGAAGAAGTAATATAATCAACCTTGGAATGCCTGTTCTTATCCTTTCATAGCACAGGCATGCTATGACAATATTTTAATGGTTTGGAATCGGGAAATGAGATGTTGTGATGGGATGTAAGTATACACGTTATTCATCCATAACTCCTCAAGACTTTTAACCTACATATTTCTCTGCTTATTCCTTTTCAGAGCTATTTTACTTTTGAGAATTTCAGAAAATTGTTTTATCTTTTTTAAAAAATTATGCTGGGAAGTAAGGATTTCAACATTTAATTAAGCCGTTTGTTTTAGATAGCAAAAAAATAAAGAAAAAAAATAAAAAACCAAACCACCTCAGTATTAAAGTCTGAGTGAAAAATTGGTGAAAATTGAAGTAAGGCATGATTCTTAAAATTACATATGACTAAGCAGAAGCTAAGAGTTGCAGTTCAGACACAGGTTGTGCTGACTTTACGATGATTACAGTCTGTACTGCAGTGCCCCGTAAATGACATTAAAAGTAATTCTTTTTCTAGCTAGATAAATAGCAGTCTTTTTCTTCATCTTCTTTGCCTTGGGAAGTTTTCAGAGCTCAGGATTTTTAAAGTGGTTTTTGGGGCTTTTTTGTTTTGTTGTTTGTTTGTTTGTTTGTTTTGTTTTTTATTTTGTTTGGTTTTGTGGTTCTTTGGGGGGTTTTTGGTTTTTTTTGGGTTTTTTGTCTGTTGGTGGGATATATATGTAAGCAATACAGACTAGAAAAAGGCTGGTACCCATTGCACTTCACTAAAAGTTTGGTTCTTATTTCTTTAGTTGTTAGGTAATTTTTTTATATGCCAACATTTCATATGAATACTCCACCTAATCTAGGCAGGACCCAGGAATAGAGGGCAGTGTGGTTACATGCCTGCTCCTCATCACAACACATACACCAACTGCTGTGGGATGGTACAGTAAGGAAAAGGGGCACGAGTAGGGCATCCCCAGGAGCTCCCAGGAAAAGGCTGTTACTGCAGTTGGCAGCAGTATCTTTTTTCTGTATCTTTTTCAGTACCTGGCTGCAGCCAAGAGCTCAAGCTGAGGGAGCAGCAGAGAACCCCTGCAACAGGGGTGCAACCGTGTAGTTGCAACCTGATTCTAAGTACCCTCCTTTCTCTGCCTGATCAGTAGGACAGAGCGGGGCTTAGTCATTTGCTTTTAACACAGTGAAGTTAGATATGGGCAGGGGAGATAGAGGACATTTAGGTGAAAGAAGAGTAATCATGGTCTGTAGTTGTGATATTCCATATTATTGTGAGAAAAAGTGCAAAGAAAAAGAAATCAGTACTACCATACTAACACTCCTCCTGGAATGCATTGCATCATTAGTACAGAACTCTTTTGTCCTACCACCTAAATGGGTTCAAATGCACTCTAGCTCTTTTTTCTCTTCTATGTTTTCTGCTGGAGAATTAATAGTACCAAGCAAGTCTTGTTTTCTTAATGGTTCTTGTCATTATGTCTGATAACTATCCCAAAGAGAAGAAATTATTTGTTTTGCATATGGTAGGCTGTTAGCATCCTCTACTTGTCAAATTTTAAAATGCTACAGACAGGGCTGTCATTCTGTATTACTTTGCCCCACAGCAAAACAAAGGAACGTGCTGTACTCAGTGTAAAGCTAAAATGGCAGAGTCCTTTATGCAACTAAAATAAATACATCCCTGTCACTTTGAAATCAGCAGTGTTCTCTGGCATTATTTTACAGGTGCTAGTGGAGGTTAAAGGAGGAAGTGAGAGAGAGCAAGCTGATTGACTTTCCTTGCGCATATATATATATATATCTCCATACTGATTTCAACCTTGCCCATAAAAGGTCAAGCATAAAATTATTTCCTCAGAGCATCTGTCTTCAGAGGTTTGAATTAACATAGATGGAGAGTGCCATAGAAAAAAAAGTTCATTTTACCCTAATTGGATTAAAATCAGTCTCACGAATACGGCAAGGATGAGGCTTCACTTGAGTACAAACTGCTGGGTTGACAGAAAAGGATTAATTTGTGTGCCTCTTCTGAGGTTGTTGACTAATAACATATCGATCGTACCTGTAAGATATGCAGAGTGTCTGTCAGAAAGGAAGCCACTCTGGAATTGAAAATTGCTAGCACCTCTGACATGATCAAAGCTAGATTATATACCATTAAGCAGCAATAAGTAGGCTGCAGCATGTATCAGATGCAGAGTTTTGTCACAAGTCTTGGAGCAGGACATGATAACCAGGTATAATTCGCAACCTCAGCAATGAGTGACTGATTTGTGTAGTTCCTGACATTTTTTTTTTTGCTTTTCTTTTATGTGTTCCTGCAGACATATTGAACTACTACAGTTTAATCCCAGAAGAGCCTGCAGGTGGTATTGTCCTTGCATTGAGGAGTTATTAAATTCTTAAGGTCACTATAAAAAAGGTTCCATTAAATTGAGTTAATAAAAAACATTGGGCAAAGGTTTGCTAAGAGTGCAGGTATCAAAGTCTTGGGAATTGGACTGTCTATTATAACATCAAGCTAAAAGAATATTTTAAACACATAGCAATATGAAGATGCCAGAAATGCTGCTTCTGTGAAGTTTTGGCATAGGTGGAATAAAGATACTTTGTGATTTGCTGAAGGAAATGTCCTGTTTAATATTAATGTATTTTCAGGAGGAGTGGGCTATAGCAATTTTCACTTAAGAAAGCTTTAAATTTTCTACAAAGAAATACTAACTCTTTCTTCTATATTTATGCATAGAGAGACACAAGATAAATAGGTGTACATAAAAATGCAAATTAGATATATAGATCCATGGGTGATCTGTTGTTAACCCCTGGTTTATACTTAACAAGGGCAACTGAGCCTGCTGTTTTTCCAATAATACTAAGATACACTGAATATTTTTAATCAGTGAAGCTCCTGAAGAAGAACAGGATTTAAACCCATTTAAAGCAAATTTCCTTAACCAGCTCTGCAATTAGGCCTCTGAAGAGAGAAATAATAATAAATTGGACTTCTTTTTTTAATATGTTATGACTGATGGCTTCTTTTCTTTAAATGTTAGCAAGATATTTCAGCTCCACTGAGTTAAACAGTGAATCTTCCATTTACTTCAGTATAGCCTAGATTTCAGCACAAGAAAATGCATGTAGTTTTGCTCAAGTATTTTATTGTGGATTTAAAATGAATAGCTGATGCTGTTTTCAACTCAAAAATATCAAGAAGTGATGAATTAAAAACTTTGTTTGCTGCATTTATTGACAATGAAGTAAAAGGAAATTGCTATATTAGCAATTAATTTAGAACCAGTCTTTCCAAGGCTTTAGTTTTCGATGACAGAACATGCAGTAAATTACTTCTTTAATTATATAAAACAATAAATTTCTTTCATATGGTGAATGAGAGTTGCATAGGATAGTTTTAAGTCATCACCTTCTTCCCTTATAAAACTGATAAAGTTCCATTTATTTGCAATATGGGTTTTTTTAAGTGAAAATTTTAGCACATATAAAATGTGGGTATCTTTTTTAAAGGGTTTATTCTGCATCCTGTATTAATTTGTGTATTTGCTGGTTAGAGTTTGAGAGGTTTTAAACATGAGGGATAAAATTGATAGAAATTCTGCTCATAAATAGCATCAAATTCCATGTATTTGTGTATAGCTTGTTGCAACAAGCAAATGTCAAGCATAGCAAACACTTTATTGTTTAATGAGTGATTACTAGGGGCCTTGATGCATGGCATGTTAATAATTAAAATGAATATAAACAAAATAATGATGAAACATAACTCAGAAATGTGTTACAGGTGGAATTCAACCCTATCAAACAGACTTGATCTGGCAATCCCTGTGACCGCTAAACTCAGAAGAGTTTCCCTAATTTTTTCATATGCCTTTTTAAAAGGATAATTTTTCATTGGAGGTCTGCGTTTCCATGGAAATGTGTTGATTTAGCCCTCGTCCTTAGGTATAACCTCATATTGACTAAGACTGCCTAAGACTGAAATAACATTTTGACATGTTTTCCCCATTTTCAGTCACGAGTGCATATATCTCAGAAGCTTCTACAAGTTAATAGATTCTCTTACTGTATTCAGAAAGCAAAAGTAGCAATTATTAAAGAGAACATATGGCAGGTGCTCTGAAACTCCAGGGTGGCAGTAAAGCATGTGACTTCAGCTCATTATGAGTATTTTCTAGGTTGTTCTTAATTGCTCAAGTAATTAAAATTCACCAAAAACTGTGAAAATGTCAAACACTGGAATAATATATTCCTAATGTATGTATTGCAATATTGCATAGAATAAAATGTGCATATTTTTTTAAATTTTGATATAAGCTACTTGGTCACGTATGTGGTTACAGGGATCTGTGTCTTTTCATTTCAAAAATTTTACTTTTTCAGCTTTTTACTTTTGTTTTTCAATTAAGAAATTATCTTTTTGAACATTCATGTAAAACTAATTTAGCTGAGGCTGTCATTGGAAGCAAGATCAACGTGTAATAAATGACAAATTATATCTATGGAAGTGATGTATATATTTATCAGTAATGAGAAATCCATCTGTGGTCAATGAACAGCATTTAAAAGTTCTGTTGAAGTAGTTTAGAAATGGTCATAAAAGACTTTGAGAGGTCTTATTCAATCCGATATTTCATCAAAGCCACGGATGTTAAAAAGTACTTTCAGGATCAGACAGTGAGGAATGTATATTAGAGTTCAGATATTTTTACTGGAATGTGAAGACTGGATTTGTAACAAACAGTTATTTTTCTATATGAAATTAGATTCTTAAATGCAAACCTTTAAATGTTTAGTGGTATTAGAGGTTAGGTTAATACCCTTGAGGAAACAGTTATTTTAAAAATATAATCTGAAATGTGTGGCAGCATGACCATTGCAATCCACCGTTCAAGAGTGGGTTTAGTTATTGTGTGTTTAATCAATCCTAGCTGCTGTAGGGAAATTAAGGAAATAGTGTAAACAGAAGAAAATACAGCTCTTAAAGGCAAAAAGACTGAATTGCTCATAACTCAGTTTTAGGAGGTTTACAGGAAAGTTCTCTTGCTGGAGTTGAGACAGAAGGAGGAGGAGGTGATTATCTATGAGCAATATTTTATTACAGCCCAAAAGACCTCCAGCCGTTTAACTGAATAGGAAAATTTAAAATTACATTATGAAGCTAAATTCTCCATCTAGAGTGACTGTCCATGTGGCTCAGGTGGTGCTTGCTGGGCACGCAGAATAAGAGGAGAATCTAATTAGTAATTAGTAGAACAAAATTGCTTAAGTATCATCTCTGCTCTGTAAAATTCTGTAGCAGTGGGGGTTTTGGTGCTATTGAGGTGCTGTAGGCCTAAAACTGTGATTTCCCTTTCTCATTTACCATGTAATTTGTGAAGTTGTGAATGCATTTTCCCCTGCACTTTATCTTTACCCTGTTCAGAATTTTTAGCCCTCAACAGAGAAAAAAATTCTCATGGGGGAGGAAATCTACAGATTAGGGCTGAAAACAGATTTTTAGACACCTCTACAGAACAGTGGATGTTCTTCTCTGTCCTCCTTTGCCGCCTTTGAGATTTCTAACTCCTGTGACATTCCTCCCATCCCTGTATATAGGTTATTCTCTCTTAAATTTGTGAGGTGGTTTGTGTTTGGTTTTTTTGTTTGTTTGTTTTGTTGTGGTTTTGGTTTTTTGTTTTTGGTTTTGTTTTTTTTGTTTCGTTTTGTTTCCTTTTTTTTTTTAGAAGTGGTGATAATTTAAAGAGGAATCCTAAGGTGCAAGCATGTTAAATCTTGAATTATGTTTAAAAAGTTCTGGATCATTCAGTCAAATTTACAATAAAGCACCTGTTTTATGCTTAGTTTAGCAGCTGGACTGAATCTATCATACATACAGCTGCTTATAAGCAAAGAATTGCTATTAAGCAAGTCTAGAGCAGTTTGTTCACAGCTGTTAAAAGGGAGAAAAAAGCAGTTTGTCCAGCTGCAAGATTGCATCCATCTGCTTGTTTTGTTTATGATGTGCAAGAGTCAGTCAAGGTGCCTGTTTCCTTTATGTGCATCGTATCTGTGCGTACATTGCATGGAATGGTCCCCACCATCACTACAATTCAAAGAGGAAGCTCTCTACCTGTAGGTGGGATTGCACATAAGCCACTGGAATGGCATTTCTTAAAGAACATTTGAAAGATTGGTGTGGATCTGTGCAGACTACAAGAAGAAACTGGGAAATCTGAGAGATATCAGAGGTCTTTTATGCTTGAATTGCATGAACGTGACGCTGAGAAAGTTAGTATAGCTCGTATGTGCCAGAAATTCAGAAAAAAATAAGGAAAATATTAATGACACTGTAAAAATTGTCCTATATTGTACAGTACTGTTTTAAGTAAAAGAATGAACACACACACACAAACAAAACCCCAAACAAACAAAACACCCAAAATCCAACCAAGTAACACTTATTGTATCAGTGTCATTCCATGAGAGTTTTCTTGGAAGATATTTAAGCAAAATGGAAAATAGCACCTGATTGTGTGTTTTTGAAAATCAGTGAGCAAAGTGCAGGATTTTTGCAAGGATATCTAGGTTTAGGTATGAATTTGAATTTGGCCACTGTTCTCCTCTACCTCAAAACTACTACAGGACTAGAAGATTGCATCGATTTACTGTCAGGAAAGACTGTGGATCTGATTTTGAGTGGTAATTTTGAGAACTGCATTTCTGTGGCAAGTAAAAAGTATAATCACTCATCACATAGCACATAATGGGTTGAAAGAAAGGGTCTTCACTGCCTAAGTTAAAAAAGAGTAAATTTTACTTTGTGTTTAATCTTGACTTTGCAAGATGAATAGGAACAACTCATACAATAAAATACAAAAGTATTGTGTGACAGGAAAATAGTGAGAGAGCAAAAGGTGTTAGAAGTATGAATGGGTAGAAAAAAATAGGATAAGATGCAATTATAATGGATTTATAACTAAATCTGAAATTATATGAAACTGACCAACAATCAAATGTTTGGAGTATTCTCTTTCTTTAGCAACTGATCTATGATCTGCTTAAAGTCTCCCAATGTTTAAATGGTAAAGAACCTAGATATGATGCCTCCTCCTCCTCAGATATTCCTTCTAGTCTGATGAAGAGCAAATTTAGGAACTGTTAGGACAGAGCATTTAACAGCTACATGTGGTTTCATTCAGTGAGTTGATTCAATGACCTTTTATAGCAAATTTTTTTGAGGTGTGTTCTGGTTGTCACTTGGTAAGCAGACCATGAGTAACTACTGAAAGCTAAGGCAAGTGTTCTGCTTGGAGCACAGCAGTATGCATCTGTTTTGACAAACAGAAAGTGGTTTCAGAAGGCATTTAATGCATACCTAGTTAATCATAAATTATCATACAATAGGGAGTGGTATTGTACACTATGGGGAAGAGCACTGTAAAATTGAATACCTGATGATTATATGCAAGCTCAAACTTCCAAACATATATGGTAAGTAATACTGCTTTTCTACAGACAGCTTTAATCTAGAGTGCTATTTTGTCTAGAGGAGAAATAGAAGATGAGAAATCTCTGCCCATTAGTAGACATTCTGAGGAAAACTCTGTAGCAGTAAAACTGTGAGAACATGAATATAATTAATATCTTTATAGCACAAAAAATGAGCTTTCAGTGATTTGACATTTCTGAAGAGACAGAGTAAAAACAGTACCTAGTTCTGTTGCTGCGGAAGGGTAACAGATCTACAGAGGATATGGGGTGCTCTGCTGTTTTGAGCCATACACTGGGAGGAGAAAACCAACCATGCAGCTGTTGCTGCTGCCAACCTGTTGTGTGCATTGCTGGGAGCAAGAATTTGACATGGCACGGTAGGGGCAGCCCTTGTCTACTGCAGATTTTGGGTCTTCATTTCCCCTACAGTACAAATCAGCTGCAGCTTCATGCTGTTATATTTAACTCTCTAGATGTGTTTTGACCTTTTCTCCCCTATGACTTCCCTGCTGCATCCCAGTTTTAACAGGTGTGATGGTGCTTGAAAGTGAAAATGTCACAATTTACATGGATTGGGTTTTGAAGTAACATTCAGGAAAGCTTGTTTCAATATACATTTCATGAATAAGTCTAGGCTTAATATGAGGGAGTGCTGAATTCAGGTATAATTCCACTTATTTCTGAAGTTGCTAGTTGGCATTATTAGACTTTTTATTACAAGACTCCTTGACTTCAGTGCTTTAACAGCGCTTTCTGCAATTTTGTCCATAGAACTTAAATCCAATGGATAAAAATGTATTTGTGCATATATAAGTAATATATAAAGATACACTGCAAATGTAAGACATTTCAATCTTTTATCATGTAATTAATTATTTAAAATAATCAATTAAATAGTCTTATGAAAAAAATCTTAGGACATCAAGCTTTTATTAGGTAGGTAACTTTGGGCATTAGTATTTGAATCATTTGGCCTAATATGTTGGTCACGTTAAGTATGTCCATGTTAAGATGAAATTTGAGAATCTTCTACTGATGAGAACTTTCTGTGTGGTTTTTGGGTTTTGGGTGGGTTTTTTTTGGTATTGTTTTGTTTTAATTCCAATAAAACTCTGGTAGAGAGTCTTAGATTCAGCAAGTATTAATGTCTGTGAGCTTTTTTGCTTTGGGTATTGTGCAGAAGTTTTCAATTAATATTGATTGCTTGAAGATCTTAGGAGAATACAAATTATTTTGCCCTCAAAAATAATAATAAAAAAATCTTTTACCTTTGTGGTTCTTGGGTTACTTTTGTGGAAAGGGAAATGGTATATTTGATAGCAAATACTATTGGCTTTTTAGAGCAGGTGATTAATTATGGCAGGTTTTTATTTCAGATTTAATAAGATTTTTTTTTTGTTTCCCAACCATTGTAAAATCCCAGAAGACCTCTGCTGAAAGAGGAATGAAAAAGTTAGCAGGTGTTATTAAGAGAACATGTCTGTTGCCTTTGCAAAATGCCAAAAGTTGATTGCAGACCAACTGGGGAAGACCTATGAGATCCTTCCAGAGTACACAAAAGGAATGAACCTATAATTAAATTACAGTTAAACACAGATGGTTATTTTACAGCAGGTGCTCAACTTTGAAAGTGTATCTCTGGACTATTTTTGTTCCAACATGGTGTTTGGTCCCTGTTGGGTTTCTGGCATCATTTTATGGTTAGATAAAAATATTCTTTTGTTAATTTTTTCCAGGATACAAAGCTATCAAATGCAGCTGTGTTTTAAAGGAAAATTAGAACAAAAACGTGACAGAGCACAAGGACCAATAAATCTAAATTTTATAATCTAATAAGAATATCTGCATACAATTTATGGGTTCTAGAGGACTAATATGTGTGATTATGAGTTAAGAATTTGTAGTTATTCAAGGTGAAATGTTCGCAATGCAAATATTATAACAAAATATATTTTTCTTTTAATGCCAAAAAATATTACACTAGCATATTAAATCATTGCAAGGTATAGTTATATGATTTATGTATAATATAAACATTTCAAGGACCATATAATCTTCATATGTGACATAAGTCAGCAGTGATGAAAAATGCTTCTTAAAAGTACTTCAGTATCACATGCTGCGATAAAAATAATTTACTTAAAAATTAAATTTTATTTCATATTTGATTTTAAATATGAGAAAAATCTATGTCACAGATGTTCACAATCATGGGAACATACATAAACTAGTACTACAATCCACTAGATTGTGAACATAGGTTGATACTGAGTGAAGTTTTAGTGAAATTTATGGATCTATTATTACTATGAATTTTTATATTGAATTAGACTTTAGAAGTTTGGTTTGTCAAGATATTGCCCAAGTAGCTCAGGTTAATAGTTCAGCTTGGGTTTATTAATGAATATCCAGAGGGCATTTTCCTTGCCACAGCCAACTGGGTCAGCCCATATAAATAAACCATGAACAGAGATGAGGGAGTTACAGAATAGTTTCAAGAGCAGCTTAGGTAAGCTTTCCAATTCTCTTATTGTTCAGCTCATGTTTTTAATGTGCACCTCCACCTTCAAGCACAGAGTTAGTTTCTGCAGCCCTGAGGCTGCAGAAATCTCATGACATGTCCAAAGAGTGAGAGGAATTTTGATGCCTTTACCAGTTCAAGTGCTGCTGAAAAAAAGGAGTCCACATTTTCTTGGACAGTAAAATATCTCCTTTCTGTAACTGATGAACTTACTATTTCTGGATATCTAAGTATCTTTTGTTGTAAGAGTAGTCTGTATAAATATTTTGTAAGCTAAAGAAATTCACAGATGCATGTTTCCTGGCAATATCCCCTTTGGCTTATTTGCTTAGCTACCTAATGAAGATACAGCTAAAGAAAAAGCAATTTTATCTTATAGTGGACAAATCATCACTCTTAAATGGCCAATTTCTCTCTCATTTTAAGAAAATAACAAGGAATTTTTACTCCTACTGCAGTTACTGCTCAGAGCAAGTCAATGGTAGGTTGGCTCTGTGCAGGCATGGTAAGAAGCAGTCCTCATCCGGGGGAGTCTGAAATGTAAAATTAACAAAGTAACAAATCCTGTCCGCTTCTGTCTTGCATTTCTTCTCCCTTTTTCCTTCTCTCCGTCTGCTTTCATTAGAAGGGAGGAGTAAAGAGGTACACAGGCACTTCCATTCTCATTTTGTCATAATGCCCACACATTTCCCATTAAGGTCTTCCCGGTCCCCAATCCATCACGTGGCCTCCCTTGCCCTCACATGGCTCTTTGCCCTCTGCCACATCAGAGCTGTTACACTCCTTGGGTGTTGGACCACCATTCCTGAGGCACGTTCTTTAGAGACCCACCATTGCACTGGCCTTCACTTTGCTTGTTCTATTTCAAACCCCAGACTGAGTTTTAGGCAAGTCAACTGTTTCCAAGACAGAGGGGAACAGCTTTGGCCCCAAGTGGGCTCCAAGCTAACAGCAAGTCTGGCTTTTCAACCCTAAACCTCTACAATAGATTTTTAAACTCTGAAGTGTGAAAGTTCTCTGCATTTGCTTACACATGAGTGAAGTGCTTAGAGAAATCTTATTTTGTAAACAAATTCTGAAGGAATTTTTTCCTGTTTGTCATGCCATTTTCACCTTTAACCAGTTTCTGTGGTAACTAGGGCTGTTACCTTAGTTAGAATTTGGACTGCTTTTTCTTATCCCTGCTGTCTGTCATAAGATGATGTTTCTAATAAAACCCACTATGTTTACAGTTCCAATTGGTAACTTTCAAAGATATACCTAAAATGTAAAACCCAGGGAAATATCACAGCAGATATCACAGGGACATGTTTGTTTGTTTTATTCCACATCAGCATTTTCTATTAGCTATTTTCAGGACACATCCTTAATTCTACATTGTTTTGTTTGGGTTTTTTAACTGACCTGTAATATTGAGATTGAAGATTTCCTTGTTACACATGAAATATGGTAATTCTACTTGAACGTTAGTACTTGAAATTCAGAGATTATTTTTGAAATTTAGGATGAATTTTAGTCTTTATTAGAGTTATGTGAAAAGACTATAGTGTTTTGAATTAGTATTATACAATGTTGGCTAGCTGTGCATTGTTTCTAGTTGAAATTCACCTTTATGGATTTTAAATTAAAATGTTTAACCTTATTGAGGCAAGCATTACAGTTCTATCACAGGTCAATACAATAAAATGGAAAATGTAATTATAGCATGGCAGAAAAAAAATATTTATAACTATATAAAATGCAAAGATTTTTTTTTTCTTTTTTTGAGATCTAGTCACATTCTTTGCTAATATTTAATCAGTCATACTGACACAGTTATTTACTTGGAATTACCTCAGATGCATTCCACTGAGGCTTTGATTCTTAAATTATTTGTCTTTGAACTCACCATGACCTATATTCAGTGTTCTGTGGCTGATGAAAATTACTCCTTTACCTTTCACTGCTGATGACTAAACCACCAAGAAAAGAAATATACATTGACATTCTTAATAAGTGTATTAAGTTAGTCTTAATGTATGAGACCTCTTTTGTATACGAATTGTTGCTGTAGCAAAGAGCAGCCCTCCAGGTGGCTTGACTTCTGAGGGCTGTCAGTGCAGCCTGGCACGTCCATTTCAGCAGTAGCAGCAGGGAGAACAGAGATGCTGGAATTTGCAAAACTGATCACCATCTACCAGTGGTCTCTGTGGGAAACTGTCAGGAACAAAGAGAGCAAACCAAGTGTGTCACAACAGCACTGTGATGGGCACAATCCAATTACTGTAATATTATGCAAGATAAATTGAACTGTTAACACTAATTTGGATTCTTGAACTTTCTAGTCTGTTATTTCCCCTTTGTCATCTTGGTTTTTTCCATTAAGCGAATGGACATTCTTTTTATTACACAAGAGGACATTTTTCCTCTCTCTCATTGCTTTTGCTGCCAACTGCTACATCATCTATCTAGGAAAGAACAGGTGTGTGAAAAATACTGGATTTGGCAAATATTCATTTCAATCACATGTATTTGTATAATTTTTAATTAATTACCGTTTTCTCTGGGACCTCTGGCAGACATTATCCACAGATTTCAAAAGACTAAACAAACAGGAATTTAGACACAATTTGTATCCTGTATGCATGTTCTTCTGATGCTGCTGTTTCCATGATTAGTGACACAGTGGTAGTGATGGAGGTAATGTCTGATGAGCTTTTTGATGTGGCCGTGTCTTAGGCACAGAATGTGTAACTGCTTGTAATGACAAGTAAAAGGCAAGAATTATGGACACTCTGCTTGTCTTCTTACTATTTACAGCATAAAACATCACTTTTGTTGAAATGCCGGTTCTTGAAACCTATCTTCTCTCCCTAAATCTTGGCTCTGCAAATCCCATGAGTAAGTGCCTTTCAAGCCCACACAGGCTGCATGGGTTATCATGCACCTACATCTGTATATCTTTGTGTGCCCCACCTGAAGAGCACTGTGAAATCCTGTGTCCTGTTGACAAAAAGTTACAGGAGATGCTGGATACCCACTTTGAGTCCTTGTTCACCTGACAAGGAAGAGCTAGAAAAAATTCTATATAATGAGATCATTCATCTTGGAAGGAAACAATAAATTACCTCTTCCTTCTGAAAGGGAAAAGTGGGGAGTTTTTGGGGGGCTTTTTTCTGTCTCCGAGACCAACAGACTGATAGGAATATTTGGACAAAGGTAGTAAGAAGTGATCAGGAGACAGAAGAGGAGTAACTAATCCCTTAAAGATAAATAAGTCAATTGTGATAGAGTCCTCAAGACATTGAGCTTTCTGGAAGCTCTGCATGGAGGAGGAGGTAGGAATGGTAACTGCATGGCAAGTAATGCACTGCCTGCTTACCTCTGAGAAAGCCCATGGTACAATCTCCTTCTCAAACATGTCCATATTTGTTGTAGAGATTCTGTCATGTCTTAGTGCTTATCTACAAGTAGGAGGCTCTTTTTAGCTGCAAAAGCATGATGTTTGTCTCCTTTTCTTCTCTATACAGTATGAAACTGTAAAGACACCCTACAAGCTGCGTCCTGCATCATTTCAGCATGAACTCCTTGGACTGCTACTCTAATTTGTAAAATGTGAAAACGTTTCAGTGCTTTATCATTGAGACACTCAACAATCTCTGTCTTTGTATCTGACTTTTATGAAATGGTATATTCACTTTAGTATTATATTTTCTCCATTGTTGCCTTTAATTAAATTGTAAAGCTGTCGTCTTTGTGTACTTGGCTCCCAAAGGGGGAATTATCGCTAGACAAACTATTACTGACAGTACTGTCAGAAGAGAGATGTGAAGATGCTATGTTCGTGGTAATAATGAAGAAGGAATTCCCAAAGCTAACTTCTAATCTATATGCCATTTTGATTCATAAAGCAGGATCCACAGCTCAATTCTCCTTTTGGGTAGAGAGAATGACAGTATGAAGTAATTTCCTTGGATTCCTTAGTGCCACCACACCTTCTCTTAGTCACCTCTGTGGGAAACACAGGTGCAGCCTCCATTCTGAAGCCATGGAGGCCAATATTGTATGCTGAGTAGTACACCTAGCACGGCTTCTGGTAACTGCTTGTTACCAGAAACAATTTACATTTTCATAAGGAAGTAAGAAAATTTAAAGAAGTGTGCTTTTTTATTAAAAAAACACACTAATGTTTAGAAATCTAATTCCTTGGTTGTATCCCTCGACTTAGGAAAAATAGACCTAGCTTTGCTATAGTTCTCCTTTTCTACTTAAGATAGGAGTGGTATTTTGAGAGGCAGCAGGGACCTGAATAACCACTGCCTGATTAGGATGCTTTTAGGAAACAGTTTGGGATATAAAGAACACTCTGAGGAAACACTGATTTCCAAGTGGATTGTGGGAACATATGGACTTACTTGTCTGCAGCATATTGAAATTTAGTGCATGAAAATGGGACAGGAAAAATGTCCTCTCCATATCTATATATTATTAAACTCAAAGTCTTGTTTTGTGCAAAAAACGAGGAAGGCATCAGGTATAGGAAGCCCAGACTTTATTTAGGTTTCATTAGGAGTAGGATCAAAATACCACCTGCTGCTGCACTGGAGTTGCAGAGGCCATTTCAGGATTAGGATCACAGTGCATTGCCAGCACCCTGTGGGGGTCCTGCAAGGAAATACATGTTACAGGAGGTTTCTTCCTCCTCTTTGCTGGGGGAATCATGATGTTTATGCTCCTCTCCAAAGCTTTGACTATTTCTGTGTCTTTTGAAGGACTCTATACCTGAGTCCTCATTGGGTTGCATCTCTACATTCTACCTGCTTTGCTAGATGTATGATATGTTTTGTGTATGGTCAGTAGTTGTTCTGTGTCCTTTCTCTTTCCCCTAAAATAGTTTCATCACAGTCAATAGGGCCCATAGATGAGATTAAAGAGGAAGGTGGGATGGTCCTGCCTGGGACAAGCTGTGAGCTGCACCCTGACCCAATGGGACTTTGATTCCTACCCTGATGTACACAGCACACTGCAGAGGTGTGTGGCATCACCTGGGAAACAGATAGCATTTTTTAAACATAAATAAAGGTTGAACATGAGTCAACATATTTTTAATACAATCTTTTATATCCTATCAAATTAGGAACTTGTTAATTATCTGTGCAGCTTATGCAGAGAAAGAAGTACTGTTAAATTTAAAGCACTTTTTTAGCAAAATTTCCAGCTGTTTCTTCGAGTCTCAAGAGGGTATTAATATTTTCATTAATGTGGAAATAGTAATTTCTAGCAAATTGGGGATAGTGCTGTAAACATAATTAGAAATTAATTCCAGAAGAATGCTCAGGCAAGATAATACATATCTCAGATGTGTTATCATTCGTAGGTGTCCTTTTGCTTTTAATCAGTGTATATTTATGTAACTGAGTGTTTTGATGGATACAAAGAAAACATACTTAACTCCTCTCTTGCTTCTTTTGAGATATATCCTGGAAGAGATTCACTAGTAGCTGACGTGTTTTCAAATTATTTTCTGCAATTAATTCAAGTAAATTTTGGATATATGAAAATAAAATTGTGTTTAATTGAGAATTTTCATATGTAAAGAAAAATAATTAATTGGTAAGAGCTGTCATACTGTATTTCCAAATAATTTCTTCTAAATCTAAATTAAACACTCAAATTGATGGATGAATGGCTTTTAAGAAGCCATTTTATCTCTGTATTTCATCACTTTGCTGTACTGTGTAATAAGCAGAGGTTACAAAAAGTGTGATTTTTTAGAACATAGTACATCAATTTCAATTTGCCTTAATTTGCAATAGTAAATGACTTTTTTTGTAATTAATAACAAGCTGAAAGTAATAGACACTTTTCAAATATGTTTCCATCAGTGGTAGTATTTTAGCAACACTGTAACTTGCAGCAGCTTTCAATTACTGTGCTTTAGGATGTGTTTCTCTGAATAAAATAGATCCCTATAATATCCATAGTAAGTTGTTTAATACTTGGACTGTTGGTTGAACCACTGATGAAGGGCATAACATGTTCTCTAAGGTAATTGTTTGATGAATCTCCAGTCTAAATTTATACAATTTGATTAGTTCCACTGGCAGATAATTGGTAATTAGATGGTACACAAAATGTCATTTTCTTCCATGCTTCATCTTTCAATCTTATTTCCCAAATAACATTTGTTGGAATATAAAATCATAGGCTAACATGAAAACAGCTTTATAGCCTAGATAATGCAATGGAATAAAGAATTCGGGTTGATTGATTGATATGATTTTGTATACTGATGGTAACAATTAATTTATTCCTTTTAAAGAAAATGCGGTTTTGGTTTATATTTCACCCTAACATTTTAAAGACAGATAATCTAAATTTCAAACCATTTATCTTGCAGGAATAACGCATGCAATGACACTGCCCCTGTGGCTTGTCATGTTCAATTTTTTAATTTTTTTTTAATCAAAAATTGTTCTCTCTTTAAGGCTTTCACAGTGAATAAACATTGACATATATTAAAATCTTATTGAGAGTTTGAGATATTGATTACTGATTAGTTATAAGGCAAAGGACTGTAAAATTTGCCTGTTAGCTTAGCAGAGCAGTGGTGCGTGTCCCATTATTTCAACAGGATAAGGCAGTAGTTTCATTAATTTGGAGACCAACAGTAGCTAAACAGTACAAAAGTTGTCTTCAGACTGTTTAGCTTCTTGATTCCTTACTGAATGCTCTTTTGAAATATGGTTTCCATTGAAGGCTGAAAACAGAGGAAAGAGAACATTTCTTATAAGGGAGACTAAAATCCTAGATTCTGAGCCTGTCTTAAGAAATGTGTTAGTAAGCAATTCATTGTGGGGGTGGGGGTGAGGGCGGAGGGAAGAAGAGCTGCAAAATAAACAGGGAATAATCTAATAGAGAAAATAATAGAGTGAAATAAGCGTGGGAAAAGTTAGATGATTTGGGCTTTAAAAAGCAACAAAGCCAAAGTACATGGAAAGTTATACTAAGTTCTTGAATCCCCTAGTGTTTCTTTGGCAATGTTTACTTGACTAGGTTTATTTAAGCTCTTTGCTTCCACTTCACTCATAATTAAAGAGCAACAAAAGGAAACAAAGGGTTTGAATCTGCAAATTCTTGCACAACACATATTCACCTGTGTGCTAACACTTCATAATTCATTACCCCATGAGGACAACAGCACTCTGAAACCATTTGGAGCAGACATAAATTACTTTGCAAAGTTGCAGTCAGTAGAGAAGCTGGTCATATGAGGCTTATATAGTTTTTCTGATTCAGTTGATGTTTTTGAAATTAAAACCCTGTGTAGCTGAGGAGAAGCTCCAATAAGGATTTGCACATCCTTGTATTGATTGTGTATAAACCTATTTATGAAACATAGTTATTGCCATGGAGATCACAGAGCACACTCATCTTCTTCTGTGGCTTTTCCTGGCTTTACAGAAGTAGCTCTGAGTTGCTGTAAGTAAAAGGAATGAAAAGCTGAGTAAAGCAAGTCATAAGTGAGTGAAAAATAAACCAAAAGTGTGATGTTAGTTCTGAAATGAGTATGTGATTCAAAGCATATTCTGTTTACACGGCATTATGGTTTAAATTAAGATGGGGACCCCCACAGGATGGTTCCCAAGGTGCAAAGGGAAAGGGAGACAGAGCAGACTTTACTGGGTCTTTCCTTGTAATGGAGAAGGGCAGAGCGAAGATTTGCTGCTTGGTTCTGACTAATGTCTAAATAAATTGAAAGCTGACTTCATTGATACTTCTGCAAAGCAAGATTTACAGCCTGGCCATGCAACTTTGCTCTAAAATGCCTGTTATTATGTACTCTGTATCCAGAGACAGTTTCTGTGTCACAGCCCCAGATGTCACCAGAAGCACTTACAGCTTGATTTCCTGTTTTACACCATCTCCAGTCCCTTTGAAAATACAGTGATTTAGCATTAAGAAACTTAGGAGGAGCACATCGGTGTAGTTTTTGCCACCTCTGTGCTTAAGGATGCAAAGGCCCAGATCTGCTGATTCTGAAAATGGAGAAAGTGTGGATGATCCTAAGCATTTGTTGTAGTGGTTGGATAGCATTTTGTAGTTTGTCCAGGGAACATTTAAATATACTTTCTTACATGCCTTTTAACATAGTTAGTGAGTACTAGTATGTTGTGTTCACAGTTCGTAGCTGGTTTTACAAGATGCTCAGCAATACACACCTACGTGTGTATTGAAAGGAAGGACCAAGCATTAAAACCACTTATGGCAAGCTAAAACAATAAAAAACAATACACTGCTTTTAGTTCTCAAGAGTTTCAAGGAAAGAATGAGTATTGCTCGATTGTACTGTTATCTATTAGACTCTCAGAATATGCACAGTATTAAATAAATTCTTCAATTAATTAGTATTTTATTGGTTAAAGTTGAAGTTTTGTTCTCACAATGTGAAGCACATGGTGTTAAAACATTTTTCAGTCTTTGAATACAAAATTAATAACATCCAGCAGCAAATCTGATAGCTGAAAGCACACTTAAATGCCAGGTTTATTTCCTTTAAATGTAAAAAAAAAAAAAAAATCATTTCACTTCTGCTGCCACAATGAAAATCACCTAAGGGACTAAATTGATGTGAATAACTAACCTAATTACTGTAATGTCAGAGCATTATTTAAATGTACAAAGGCTTTTATTTAGACCAAATACCTTTGGAAGATAGAGGCAGGGCAACTGGCACTTTTTGCTCATTGATTCTGCTGTCATTAGTGTGTGCAGGGTGAGTGGCAAGGTGAGGAGAGGATCAGGGCTGAACCCTTCCCAGATGGGAGGCTGCTGAGGAAGTCAGCAGGGTTTCCCCTGCCCACACACTATTCCAGAGCCCCTGGGGGACAGTGACATCTCTCAGCCCCTGCAAGGTGCCACTGATGCTGTAGAGCTCCCTGGTGTTTTACTTTTTGAGCTGGTCTTGATGTACAGCTGCCAGATCAACTGAGCGATGAATGAAAACAGTCACAATGGGATAGAAGCTTGTTAACTCTTCAGTCATTGTCAAACAACTGTATCCTTGTAGGTGGCTCTCATGGTAAGAGGGCTATCAGTGTACCCATGTCTGACCTGTGCAGAGCAGCTCAGCTTCTTTTACCAGTGCCTTTAGAAATCTAGGTGTGATTTGTGCCTGGCTTCTTCTGTTAGTCTAAATTAAGCCATTAATTTTTCTTTTTCTAAGTTAACTTTATAGTAAGCTTACAGTGAGGCTGCTACTTTATGTTATGACTCTGTCTATGGGCTAAAATGTGCTGTCTGTGAAATTGAAGATACCCTGATTTTATGAGGTGCAATTTTCACTTGAAGGAAAATGTAGGGTTAGTGCTATTATTTAAAGAAATAACTTGTTTTATATAGTTCCACAGCTTATAAATCTCTGCTTTTGCATCAGTACTATGCATTGAATCTTCAAGTTGGCACTGGCTTGCCTTTGGCACTGAAAGTTTAAATATTATGTCAGCATTCACACATCTGTCTCTCCTCAGATGGATACGTTTTTATTATCCTTTGAGTGCTCAGTGACCTACTAATTGTTCACTAGAAACAACTTTATATATGAAGCTGTTCATTAGTTTAAATCATCAGAGCTAGTTGGATTTGACAGCAGTATTGTGGTATTTGATTATTAATAATGCATTTGACCTTTTTCTTTTATTGTAGCTTGCTTTATTTCTCCCTTCCCTGTAGTAGTTTTAGGTTCTCTTTTGTTAGAACTTTCCAATACATCAGTTTTCACTGGGTATTTCCAAAAAACCAGAACTTTTTGCTACCCAGGAGATTGCAGTACTTCAGTTTTCATGTTCTAAAGCAATTTTGCCTTTATATATTTATTTTAGTTTCCTGTTGTTTGCTGTTGGTGGAAGTCTTCTTTAATTACCATTTTATTGGGTTTTGAATGGAAATTAAGATGGAATTATGGAATTACTTTGTGCTTGGTTTTATTAATTACAGAAGTCTAGATGTGTTCATATAGTTATGTTTAATAAAATTCAACAAATTTATGCCAAGACTGATTTGTCATGCAGGAGTTTTATAGCACAATTACAATGCTGATCAGAGCTACAGAACCAGTAGATACAATCTTCTGAACCTCTCTTTTAATTGTATTACTAGAAGTGAGAAAATAAAGCTGGTTTTGGGTGTTTGGGTTTTTTTGTTTGTTTTTGAGTTGAGGTATTTTTTTCAAATGAAGTAATAATGGAATCAGCTGAACATTCTGCACCTTCAGGAGGGACAGTGTTTTTAGTTAAAGCTTTCAGTTGTGAAAGTTTTTGAAAGTTCCCAGTTCTCACTGTTGTTGTTGAATTCAGGTGTTTTGTAACGGTAGAACATGAGTGTAAAGATACATGAGTTTTCTGGTGACATATGAATAAATTTCAATATAAATACATGTGTAGAAAAAACCTGAGAATTTCCTATATAGTTAGAAATACAAATATTCTCTTTATGCTTAGAAACAAAAAGAAACCTGGATGGTAGTGTTTGTGTACAGTCACCAGTTTATATTATTCTTACAGTTTTAAGGAGCCTGTTCTTTATTTCTGTTTGTGTATGCTTCATGTTGGCAAAACTATGTGCAACAAGAATCTGGAAAGAAGTACCCAGAATATGCACAGGAGTTTGGCAGCAAACTAACAGAACTGTACTGAACAAGGGTGAGGAAGGAAGGAGGATCTGTTCTCAGAGAGGAACTGATCTTCTAACACAAAGGTCAGTTTCCTGTCCCCTGCTCTCCACTTTTCTATGCTGCCTCCTGCTAACAAAACTGGTACAAGCAGAACAAGCTCCAGTGTGCTGCACCTCGTTATAGAATGCAGTGGTTTTCAGAATAGAAAAGCAGAGTCAGTATGGATAGATGGAAGGTGATTGTTCACAGTAAGTTGTGTTTTCTCCTTTTAAGAGCTATATGGAACTATATAAAGGGGCAAACACAACATGTTCTAACTGTACTTTGAGATATGTTGCTTATAGCAAGTCCATGTTTAGAAAGACTCAGCTTATGTTTGCAAAACAGATGTTCTTGCCTAATATTTCTGTGCTAGATGGTGTTGCTTAAATAGGTTAAGTGTTGGAAATTCTTAAATGTAGCTAATCATGAGTTTCTAATTTATTTCTCATAGCTTTTGACATTATTGCTGTAAATTTTTTGAGGAGGGGTCTGGTTTGTTTGGGTGAGTTCATCTCAATAGTTAAAATGTGTTATTTCTTAAGAAGGCAGGTTTTCAATATATTCAGGAATCATAATAATGTGTTTGTATATGTATTTATCCTGTTCTTTTATCACCAAGCCATTTTCAGTGCCACAGCCAACCCTCTGCAATGTGATTTTAAAAATAGCCACATTGCTTGTCTCTTTCACTGCAATTAACACCTCTCATTCCCAAGACTGCACAAGAAAGGAGTTGTGTAATTTAGAAGTTGCAACTTAACAACTAGATAAACAAATGTTGCAGAACATGCGGTTTTATCACAAGTTTACAGGAGGTTATTAAATGTTTTGTGTGATGTAGTATCTGCAAGAACTGGGACAGCAACAACTCAGGAATCTCCATGTTCAAATGTGTATCAGATTTTCATTTTTAGGATAGGGATGTGTTTATCTAATACAATGAGTACCTTATTTCCTTTCCTTCTTCTCAGTCAACTACCTGGTTTCCTTCAATTTGCCTTGCTATTGTCCTACTAAAGGAGTAGCAAGGTTTGCCGTTTCTTTGCTCATGGATTAAACCAGTCCTGCAAGTTGGCCAACCTCTTACATTTATGGTGCTCTTGGTTTTCCAATGCAAATACTTCAAAGTATCTTTGCAAATACAAAACCATCAGAAATACACTTGTATCACTCACTGCGAAATCATGGATTAGTATGTGTGCCTTGCAACAGAAAGATTAGGCAGCCCATTTTATAGAATATCATCCCATTCATGATCTGCTTCATTGTGATTGTAAAGCCTAGAAACTTCTTTTCCTCTGAATTTGTGTAAGATGACCAGTGTGTTTGTCCTGTTTGCCTCTCAGGTTTATTGTCAAGCTCTTCTCCCTTAATCATCATAATAGTCATCCTTATCCTCAGAAGATTGTTTCTTTCCCGAGCAGTAGATTTTCATGTAATCCGTATAAAGATACATTTTATTTCTCTTGGCTTAACCCACCCTGGGTGTAAAATCCCAAACGAAGCCATGCATTATGAATGCACTGTGAGAATAAGATGTATTTTGAAAAGGAACTCTTTCTAGGTGCCTTAATATGTCTTAAAATGAGCCATTCCTAAGCATGTTACTTAACAAACCACTATCTTCANTGAGGCCATGCAAGCATAAAGCACCTCATGACGCAAAATAGATAATGTCTTATGGTCCATGCCATAAATAGAAAAAAGAGGAGAAGCAATGATGTCTGTGACTTTTGCTGTTCTTTGTACAGAAAACTGGTTTTGGTTCAGCAGACAGATGTATCCTTTCAGAGGCAGCACAGAACCAATGCCCTAACAGAATTTCATGTTTCAGGTGGCAAAGTCAATGTGACATGGACACATGGAGCAACTGCAAATCACCGGTTATGTTTTCTTGATTTTGGGTGGGAGAGAAAGTGAATGGTAGGAGTGGAAGGAAGCAGTGCAGAACCATCTGGCATCTCAAAACCAGAGAAGCTTCTCAAGACTGAAGCCTGTTTAAACTCCATTACTTACTGTAGGAATCATGACTGGCTTGATTTTATTCCTAGTCAGGGCCATACAGGAAGAATTTTCCTCAGTTAGTGTCCTAAACTCTAGTGTGGTCTGTGAAGAAAAGGATGAAAAAGGTTTTGATTGTCTATCAGGAGGTAGATTCTATCCCAGAGGAAGTTGCAGATTTATAAGACATGATCTTGGAGTACCTCTGAAATACAGACTAAGGAGAGCATCCAGTAGATGTCTACAAAGGTGCAAGCAACATATTCATGTCCTGAATTAGATTTGTGTTAAGGAAACTGTCAGACTACTGAAGGAAAATGCTTCTGAAAAAGCCACTTGACTTTTTAAGTAGGTATTTAGAGATTATCTCCTTTTTTGATTCAATTTTTACCTCTCATCTTTCTGAGCCTTTATATTTTTGTGTATGCAAATGTTCATATGCCCTTAAGTCAAGCTGTAATGATTTTTGTAGGAGGTGAATCCTATATCCCATAGATTTTAGGAAAGTTATGAATTCTAAATAGGTTTTGCTTAGCCTGGCATGTAAGGAGTCACACCAGTAGCACCTGACATGCTGTCTCAGTCCACACTCTTGTGCACAGTTCCTGCTGCCCTGCTGGCAACAGCACAGCATTCAAGAGCTACCACTGAGGGGTCTGGTGTGGCAGCTACAGCTGCAGCATGGCTGTGGGACATGGGGCTTGTTAGAGAATGTGGCCGTAAGTGTTATAATAGGATAGTTTGCTATGAATGCATCATATGGTTTGCAGTCACCCTTGCTGTTCACTTCCATTACCGTAAGCATTTGGAAGCAGACAAATCTCTGGCTGTGCACAGATGTTACTCAGTATTTTGCTTGTATGCTCAGGACTTTTTTTCTTTGGTTTATCTTTGATTATATAGTATGTAACATGTGATACAGATATCCTTTTAATATCATACTGAGTGGTTTGTTATTTCAGGTAAGCAGTTTTTTTTATTTACAGTGTCAGTAAAGGACATAGCATGTCATCTGTGCAACTGTTGTGATATCAACTGTGATTTAGTTTACTGTGTTCCATTATTTGGCAAGTTAGAATATCACATCCACATAATACTTGGTAGGTCCACTGGCCTTTGCCCAAATGAATCTCCATTGAGTGGAGAGTGTGCCAATGTCCTGCATTAATATGGATATGTGCTTGCCAGTTCATGTTCTTTATATTGTTTCTATTGAGTCAATTCCATATATTGTACTGGCATAAGAATTTCATTTTTTTAATTCCAAAATACAATATCACTGGTATTTCCCACCCATCCACTTGGGTTTTTTGGTTGGTTGGTTGGTTTTTTCTGTTTGTTTGGTTTTTGTCTGCTTCCCTTTGAACTATTTTAAAGTATGAGAAAATTTGTTAGTCTTTGTCTTGGCACAAAAGAGTTATTTTAAACAAAATGATCTGAGTCTACATAACTTCTCTGCAAGGCAACCTTCAAGTATCTTCATTAGATAGTCATTCCTCAGGGCTATGTTTGTGCCCCTCACTCTCTGAGTATTGTAATGTTCAAGACTCACCAAGAAAAACTGTGTTTCAGTGCTGAATGTCATCAAAAGCAAAATTGAAATCTGTTGTTATGGTGGTTAGGAACTGTGGAAAAATGCTAAATCTTCCATTCCAAAAGTCTGAACTTGTATTTATTAAACCAAAGGAAATTCTTTATCGGTAGGATTTTTTCTCTCCAACTCTTTGAAAAGTCCAATTTCAGAAAGTCTCTTAAAAATTATCTATTGAGATGTAGAAAGGGAAGCTTTTAAGTCAGTTTATAATAAATCTAAGGAAGATATGTTGGAGACTTTCTTTCCCTGTGTTTTCTTTCCCTCTGCTTAGTGCAGAATAATGAGGTGTGTGGTTACAGCCCTGAATTAATACAAATATTGTAACAAGGGAATTTGAGCCCCACAACATTATGGATATTTCCTAACTTCCCTATGGATCTGGTTCATGTCACTTTTTTCTACTAAGAAATGGACACCACGTGAAGTTCACCTTGAGTTGTACACTTGTTGTATGAGTCTCTCCCTTCTTTATGAAGGGAAATTGATGTAACTTTCAAACAAAGCTGTATCCATGCATTGCAAATGTAACTGGAGGTGCAATTTGTGCCATCCGGTTTTAAATTAGATATCAATTTAAAGTGAAGGTGTTTTGTTGGATTTCAAGTGCAGAATGTTTAGGTGAGCAAGTTCCTTTCAAACTGTGTAGAGGGGTGAGCTGAGGCAGGGCAGGTACCCTTTAAGTAGAGGTGGTACAGCACTGTCTCCTTGTGAAAACATTATTTCAGGCAGTAGCTTTAAAATTTTAGCAGTGGGTGTTGACTACATTTCTTGCATTTTCAAAAAAGGCTGCCAGCCAGCAAATTATGTGAGAATGAAATGGCAGCTGTTTAAGGTGTCATGCTGTTTCAGCAGTTCAGGCCACAGGGACCGATTTTCTAGGACAGTTTTCAGAGGGACACCCCAACACATTGTAACAGCTTCTCTTCTTATTAATTTAAGTGCTTTAGAAAGTGAGAAAATTAAAGGGTTTTTTCCCCCATTCCAGAGTAAATATCATATTAACAAGTTCATGAACAAGTCTTGCTACCTGAGTGGGGTCTTGAGTACAATGCTGTTGCTGGCATTTCTGAGAGTGACTTGCCTTCATGCAGACTGCTGGGAGAGCTGTGGCATAGTGGGCACTGAGGACCATCTGTACATAAATGTAAAAGAGGAATTCTGCAAAACAAGAAAAAATTTTGTTCTCTTAGAGTAGGAAAAGGACTGTCATTGTTTGTAGGCACTTCAGTTCTGTCACTGATTAAAAGTGGAGCGCAGAGGACAGAGAGACCTACAGCATGTTCAAGACCTGTCCTATGGAAAAAGGTAATAGATCAGATGACTCATTCTTCCATTGCTAATGTCACTTTTATTCAAATACAATTCCCTTATTTCTTTCCTACAGAGTAAACAGTCAGAACAAGTGGAGGAAAATATGCAGCTGGCCCCTGCATTACATACTCGGAAAAGGGACTGGCCCAATGAGCCAGCTTGCTTTATATCAGCTATAACAAGTTTGAAACTTTGTCTTTCTGAAATCCTGTGGTACTTATGTTGTCAAATTTTTTTAAATTATGTTTCTTGAAAAATAGAGGTGAAATTAAAATGAAAGAAAAAATTTTCTGGAACTGTAGCTAATTTATACTTTTTGTCTTTCCATCTTTCCATTTTGTGACTGGACTGTATTGGGCTCCAAAGGATATGGAAAATGGGACAACTGGAATTATAATTGGAATGAAATGCAGAATAAATTCTTAAAGGTGTGAGCTTTTTAATTTATTGCTTTAGAGGGGGAGTATAGAGAAAGAGCAAGTGATGGGTCAAATTCATGATAAAAAAATCCACTAAGAAACACAGAGCTACAACCTGTGCTTCAAGAACTTCCTGAAAACTGTATTGCTAAATGTTAAGAGAATTTGAATGAAATACCACTACACAGTTGCCTTTTCTGATAACCAACTTCCGGCCACTGCCAGAGAAGGAATACAGGCTGTATAGAGTTTTGCTGTTACCCAGCACAGCTGGTCTTATGTTCTTATTTAATTAATTTCATTTCATCCCATATGCTGCCAGTAAGATTGTGGACTTTTTTTCAGATTATATCTTTGAAGAGCTCCTCACAGAAAGATTTTCTTGTTTAAGAATTATTATCATATACAGATAGTCTTTTATTTATTTCCAGGCCTACAAGAATGTTAGCAACTTATTGAGAATTTTAATCAGAGTACCATATTGATGACTTTTCTAAACTCCTGAATAATTTTAATATATCATAATAATTAATGGTACTAGTTAATTACATGGAAGAGAAATCAGATCATGGTATATGAAGGAGCTCATCTACTGACTAATTCCCTGATCTGTGGTTATAGTTGGGATTTGGGATTAATCCTGTGTTTAAGGCAGTTTACATAATAAAAATTTGTGGGCCTTGTTTGGTGCAAGATAGGAGAGACATTCTGTGATGGATTTACAAAGTCTGAACTACGTGTTGCATAACACACTGTCATGGCATGTTCAAACACAGTACCATGATTTGTCACATCTTCAGATTTCTTTTCATACATACACACACACACACACACATATATATAGATGAAATATATATATAAAGAATTGGTGTCACACATATTATAAGTGCTCAATGTTTTTATGTATGGCTTTCAAGGCAGAGGGAATTCTTGACTAAATTTCTGGATGGTACCAAGCTGGGAGGGAATCCACGCACTTTGTAGGACAGAATTGCTACTCAAAACATTCTCAACAATTGAAAAATTAGTCTCATATGAAAAACTATAGTTGACTATGGAGAATTCAAAGTACTACTCTTAGGTTAGGAAGTTCATGTATAAAAGTTAGGCAATGACCCATTAGAAAGCAGTATTTTGATCATAAACCTAGTGATTTGCAAGTTCACCTTTGGAAATCTAAACTGAATATGGATCAGGACTGTACTGCCATTATGAAAACAGGCAGGCAGGCCTCATTCTGGGATGTGAAAGCTGGGAGTGTACTCAGAAATAGGAAATAATCCTTCTTTTCCTCTCAGTGTTAATAAAGCCTCTGTTGGAGTCCTTTTGCCACTTTTTGACATAAACTTCAAGAAATGTAAGGACAAACTGGGGAGCATTGAGTGACACAGAAAAGGAAGGATTCAAAGTCTAGCAAATGTAACTCATGGAAAAGAAATAGGTTATTGTAGGTGGTGAGAATAGAGAAGACAGGACTTGAGACATGGTAGGTCTTCAGATCCCTTAAAGAAAACTGAAGAGAAAGGCAAGAGACTCCCCCAACCTCAAAGGACAGTTGAGCTTCTATTGCAGAAACTGAGATTTATATAAAGCCTTAATAAAAACTTCTCAAAGTAAGGACAGTGCAATATATTCTCTCATATATGTTTCACAAAATATAATGAAATCTCCATCGCTAAGGGGTTTTATGAACAGGATGTACAGTCATCTGTCAAAAATGGGTTAGGTATTTTTAATCCTTTGTTGTGGTAGGAGTCTGAGAGTAGAGGATTGCTTGAAGTCTCTTCCAACTAGTTTTTCTATTCTTTTCCACAAGTGTTACCCATACATTAAAGAAAAACAATGAGGACTAAAAATTTTTCTCCCTGAAAAGTTATATATTTCTATTTTATTAAATCTTTTGCAATAATGAAAAATCCACAGGGTCTGCTATCGAATTTGACATACAGTTTGTGAAAGTACTTGTACTTTGCTGAAGAAAAATCATATTTAGACTTCTATCATAAATATGCTTTTATAAATATTCCCCTTAGTGATATATATATTAAAAAGTATGCAAAGTAAATATGTTTAAACAGCATTCATAGACCCTTTCTCCAAGGGAAAGCATACTATTATGTACTACCATGCTACAAGTACTATCTTTGAGTTGAGAAGAGAAGCAATAAATAGGTTATAATGCAGAGTGAAAGAAATACCTTAGCATTTGAACTGATTAAAATACTCCTGAAAGTAGCAATTTTGATGCTGAATTTAAAATACATGTTTCTATAATACTGCAGCTCCTATTTAGACAGCAAATTCTTGAACATCTGTGTTAGCAGTAGGATTTACATCTCCCCATATAAGCAGGTGCTGGGGGCAGGGCCAAAAACAGTGCCCAGGGGCTGAAATTCAGTGCAAGTGTAGACTTCAACAATACTGCAGCACATACTTTACAAGAACTAGAGGCAGCATTAAAATATCAATTAAAATTGTTAACATTCATGTCATGGAATGAGTGTGTGGCCGGTCACTTTGTCTGACATTCTTGCAAATTATATGCATGGGGCACAAATACATGATGCTACAGTCCTGCTTCTCCACTGCAAACCATTTCAGAGTCTGATGAAAGCAGAAGAAAGGCCAAATAGACAGTATTACCAAATATTCTATCCATCCCCTCCAGCTGTTTGCTAGGGCCCAAAGGAAGATCTCCAGTTGGAAAATATGCCCTCCAAATTACCAAATATGAGATTTTCTGTGCAATCATTGTTTTAATGTGTATCACAAAGACCGTGGAAAAACATAATCTCTCTTTTTTATGGCCTGCTGTCTTTTTTTTGCCTTTTTTTCTTTGCATAAAGGTTGGAATATATTTTCAGACTAGTCTGTATGTGTGTCTGTGTGCATGCAGAGAAGGATAAGAGCCTGTTGAGCACAGTGCTTGATACAGAGAATTTACCTGAATCATTAATAATTACAGCATTTTGTTCATTCAGCCATTTCCAGCGTTGGCAGAAGTTACTCTTAAGGGAAAATCTGAGCATCAACAAAATGTGTTTCCGGTTAGATAGTAAAACCTTGGTGGAGCTGATCAATTGGCAGTCTTCCAAATCAGAATCTGACATGCATCTGCTTCATTTATTTGTTTTATGTACTTCTCATTTAACATACTCTAATGTTTGGGGAAAGCAATCAGGTTTCACTAAGCAAATTACTAACATTTCCTTTATTTAGTTCAAGAAACTGCACACTGTAATGTCAGGCTGCAGTTACAATATGGAGATTCTCTCCAGAGGATTTGAAAATAATTAGAAATTTGTCAATTTTTTTCAATAAAAAAATCTCTAAAACAGAAGCCTGCAGGCGCTGATAATTTTGGTGCCTAAAATTTCTCAGGGGATAGATGAATATTAAAATACAGCAGAGTTGAGATATTAAAGACAAACAGGCCTACTACAACTTCAGTTCAATTTTTCATGTTTTTCACGTGGCTAAATATCAGAAATCCAAACACAAAAATATACAGAAAACTTAGGCTTAAAAACTAAATATGTTTTTTAGACCAGCTTGAAAGACATATTCTCTTCATCTGAAATTTCTCCTGAAATCTTTTATCCTTGTATAATCATGTTCTGCCTGCAGACAAGTCTACATGATTTTTTGAATCTAGAAGTCCTTCTAGTCATTCTGTTTGAACCCATTTTTTGTGTCTGTTGTTTGGAGTTATGTGAATCATCAGAATGTTACTAAAGAAAAAAATGCACATACGTAGTGAAACAGTATGTAAGATATATTCTAAAAGAAAATAAACAACTGGAGTTTTTGGTCAATGAGTTTATTTCTACTCTGATTCTACTCAGGTGCCTCAATTGAATCTGTTTAGTAATAGCATGGAAACCATGGTTGAATTCCAGTTCACTTAGTAATGAGAGCTTTGCTTAACACCTTTTATGTATGTAGGCATGTATGTGCAATACATATGAAAGTACTTATCTGTCTATCATATTCCCAATTATTATGATAATCTGGGTATACTGCTGAAGATATAATTTGCTTATATTTGTATTTTTTACAAGTTTGATTTAATTGTCTCTGAAAAAGTTTTCTGGCCTGCTTCAAATTCAGGATTTTTTTTCTTTCTAATTAACCTTTGTCCCCTGCTTCATAGACATACTTTTTAATTGTTTAATTGCTTGTAAAGCAGGGATATTTTTGACTTAGCATTCAACCGTGTCCCTAAATACACTGCTGAGTCTGAAGCTCAGAGTGGGAATTCAAAAGTGCTTTTCTGTGCAGCACTGTTTGAACTGCAGCTGCCTGCCCACTGAGAGGCAGGAAAGTCACTGTCAACAAGATTTAAAGTTGCTGTCATGTTTACACAACCGCATAGAAAAGGTTGAGAGAGTACTGTGATTTTGTTGAAATTAAGTACCCACAGTCACTGGGCCATAACAGTGTGTATTGGTTATGATTAATATTTGACATCTGCATCCTTTTGAGATATTTCAGCCACTTTTCTTGTCAGATGAAAAGTGTGCTGCAATATGTTTCTAATAATGGGAGTTTTTTTCAGTGTGCGGAGGTTTCTAGCGTTGAGACTAAGCTGTTAAAGTCATGTAAGTATTTAATTCTGAATCCTTATAATGATTTCCAATACGTATGAGCAGTTGGGAATTCTTTATTTCAGTGTTAAAAATCTCACTAGAATAAGCAGCTTTTTTAACTATTAAGTGCTCTCCCTTGGTGCTCTGTGTTTTCTACTTTGATCCCCTGGTAGCTCTCAATGAGTAGTATGTTAAAGAAATTGTTTACATATGACAATTGCTACCAAATACGGGAAATGGCTTGGAGACACAAAGGTTTTGTCATAGATATTTTTGGTTCAGACAGATACTGAGGGACAAATATTCAAAAATTTAAATACAATTTTTGACAAAGTTTACCTGTATTTTAATAAAAGTTCAAGAATGAAAAAGGCACCACCAGACAGAAGCAGGAACTTTTTAATCTTTAGTTTTATCTTTAAAATTTTTTGCTGTTTTCTGAATTTCTGTGAGGTTTCTTTCAAAACCTAGTCATGCTAATTGTGTTTGATGATTGCTGCCACATTAACTGAAGTGCGAATAAATATGCCTCACTACAATTGGAAGAATGTAGTTTGCTCTGCTTCAGCTTTGTCAGAAATGGATAAATGTCTTATGACTCTTCTTAAGTACAATACAGCTATTAGTATTACCAGGATTGCATTTTTTGATTTTGATGTCCCAATTAATGAGTTATGACCCTGTGTAGGTGGTCATTGCTCCTGCTGACTGCCATTTCAAAGTACAACTGGACGGTGTGAGCTGTGCACTGCGTTTCACGGCCCCTCACAGCTCTCTGTGAGCTAGGCTTAACACTCTAAACATCTTGCTTTGTTTGCCTATGTTTTCAGCATGCAGTGAGATTACTCTAAATCAAAATGCATATATCTCAATCCCTCTGATAATTGGACTAGTTTGAAATCCAGGTCCAAACTTTGGAATTACTGAGATTTTGACCCTGAATGTATATTGATCCAGAATATATAATCTTATATACATTTGATATATCCAATTATATAGAATTTGGATATGATATGAACTAGCCACTCTGCTAGGACTGTTACTTTCCTGTGGGTTTTCTCCTATGGGAAAAATCCAGGAGAAAATTTATATTAAGCCAGAAAATGTTCTCCGTATATGTTCCATTGTTTTCATTTTAGTGAAACATCTTGATATGAGCAGTTTTCTGCTAGATTTTTTAAGAACCCTCATAAGTATTCTACTTTAGTCACCTGGTAAATTCGGAATTTACCTTTGTGTCTTACTAGCTGGCATAATCAGTTACCAAGTTAATCATCTGTAGTGACATCACTACCAATGAGTAACACTTTAAGGTTATATGTCTTGAGTGGATGACTTTGCAGTCAAGGAATACTCAGGAGATGCATTCCAAAAGCATGAAAATTTGGCTCCTTTACTGTTTTTGTGACTTGGTGCTGCTGTGTCTACTTTGCATTATTACTGATTTATATTTCACACCCTTGTATGTGTATGTGATATATTTATATCATAAAGGAGTCTCTTTTAAATTATTAAAATATAGACTTTTTTACAATAATTATTTTCATAATGAAGTAATTATAACCCATCCTTCATTGGTGTGTCAATGAAAATGATACACATTACTTATAATACTATTTGCACTCTTTTGCTTACCACTTCGTTTTTCTTCCGGCACTATGATTTGTGTATGTGATATACTGAGAGAAATGTAATCTGAAGCTATGTGATATGCATATTAATGCTATGCAAAACATTAAAAATTAAATTGATTACCTATTTCAGAATTATTGTTCACAACCTTCGGACAAAGACAAAAAAGTCTTAGCATGTGAAAGAATTAGGAGGGCTAAAGGATACACAAAGAGGTAAAATGTGACAACTGATAAAATAGTTGGGAACCAGCCATGTGTCTTGTGATACAGACATCAGGGAGCAATGTTAAGTACTTCTTCATTCCTGCCCTCCAGTTTCTGATGTTTCTGATTTTTTCTTTATTGATTGCAACTAAAGAAAATATATAAGAGTATAGAGGTGACATGTTTTGTTGACAGATATACGTGTTAGTCTTGTACTCCCAGAAAATAGTTTAGACATCAGGAATAATGGCTTATAGGTAAGAGATAAACACAATTTCCTGTGATTTCTAAGCCCAATGAATCAGCAGGCAGAAGTTAAGGACACAGTCTGCTTTCATAGTTTCAGTTGTTCATCTTTTATTCAACAGACCAAAGATCTAACAGAACACTGGAAATTCTGAAAAACCCAACAACCCACCTAAAAAACTCAACCAACCAATAGCCACCACTCCTCCCACCCTCCAGTTACTAACACTGTTGGACTTTAATTACTTTGGGAACATAACATTCACCATTAACAAAGCCAGTGATAAACTACCCCTCTTCAGTCTTGTGTGATTTTATAAGACTTATCATTTAATAAATCTCAAGTAACTGATGTCCTGTACTATATGTGATTATTTTATAAAAATTAAAATTGGTTATAAAGTGTTACTACTTAGTTGTGAATTTCATCTCAGGGCACTAGTAAAGGATTTTTCAGTCACATTCCATATACAGTCAGTAAGTAGCAGTTCTTTCTTCTTTCCACACTGTGGTTATAAAATGTCAGTGGCAGTTATTTGGAGTCTACATATAGAGTGTCCATCAGGGAAACAATTCTTACATTTTTTTCTCATGCTAAAAAAGCATGCCAAAGCAATGAAGTAAAAATACAGCATCTGAAACAGTGAACTGTTATATAGTGATATTATTATCATTCATTTTGATGCATAAACCAGTCATGTCCTACTTTCACATAGCTTCCTTTGTTTATTTAGAAAAATGCTCTTTTCAGTTTAATTTATAGCTTTAGAAATGTATAAATTCCCCTTTCCTGTATGCCCAGCAAGTCAGTTTTCCAAACTATTTATGAAGGAGGTGTGAATTGTGGATTAAAAAGAAATATCTATCTTTTTCAGAAAAACAATCCTGTGCTTACCTCACCAGAAGATAGTGTGTCCTTTGTTCAGTGTATTTCAGCATGACATAGTTCCAGGGCACCAAAAATGCCTTATTGTATTTTTTTCCACATTAGAAGTGACCGTAAATGAGAGATCCAGATGATGTACAGCAGGGATCTAGATTTTTTTGCGGCAGAGTTGGATTATAAGGTGTTTTAAATGGAAGAATGTACCTTGTTCTTAATGAACTGTACTGAGCACTTCCTGCACATCACTCTGTAGCCTGACCAGTTGCCATTCCAATCCTTGAAGATCAGATGCTGTTTCTACAGGAACATACCCATGAGTTGTGGGAAGTGCAGCTGTTGGGATTTAAAAAAAAAAAAAGCTGTCAATATGATGCAGTTCCTAAATAATATGTTTTTTCATGTATTTTTGCACCTTCCAGTGCATGTTCAATTCTTATGCTTCCTGGCAGTTATGTTGCCTGATTGTATGTGTTGACCAGAGGGCATTTTGTGCAGTTTTATGGCTTGGGTTTTTCCTGTAATTCAAGTTGGAGGCATTTGCAATTCCTGAAAGGAAAGGCACAGTGGAAAACAAAAAAACCTTTTGGCAAGTCAAGCCCTTTCCAATCTGCCAAAAGTTTCAATGGGATACCCCTTACCCCAGAAAAGTTTTCAGTACCTTTATTTTTTGGTAAATTGGAAACACAGTGCAACTGCAAGATAGAGTGAACACCGAAACCTTTATGAGCTCATCTGTATCTCTGCAGCTAAGAACCTAATAAGCAAACAGCTATGGAACTTAATGTCCTGTCTTCCACAAGCTCTTTCTAATGCCTTTGACAGAATACATACAAAAAATTTGGTATAGTTTTTCCCTGCTATCAATTGTTTCTAACAAAAAAAGTATTTTTTATCAATGCAGTGTTGTTTTATTATTTCATGTAAGTGTCTAGTACCCTTTGATTTGCCTGTGTTAAAGTAAACCATAAATTGGAAATTGATTAATTATCTATAAGACTCAGTATATTCCATTGCTTATGAATTTCTATTGCTCATTGCTTGAGACTGGAATGAAAAACTATGATATGCAGAGATCTAAATCTAGAACTGTAATTATCTCTCTAGTAATTAAAGGGAAAATTAGAAAATGTTTCAGTTTTTTTCTGTGGTTACAAATGCAATATAAGTCTTGATCTTCTAATTAACCACTACAAAATTAAAAAAACACCCCTAATAATAAAAAGTGAAAAAGATTGGAAATGTGAAGTTAACAAAATAAGTTTAATGGGGACACCATTCCTCTGTGATTCTTTGACTGAGATAGTTGTGACGTTTTTCTTGTGAGATAAAGCTTTTTAGAAATGTGGATTTGGGGGAGGTAGGGTTTGGTTGGTTTTTTTTTTTAATACTAAGACTAATAATTTTTCATGTTATAGTTCTCAAACTAAAAACAAGTAAAGCTTAGATTTGTTACATATAAATAAATCTGGTAATAATATTTATTTTTTATGACTTATTTGATTGTGATATATTCTGAGGGGCGGGGGGGAAGCCTGTAAGCCCATATTACAATAGTGATGTAGGTTAAAATTATGTCTATTTCTATAAGTCTTTAAATAACACTGCAGGAAGCCAAACACCTTCTGTTATTCTTGAGTTGCAGTATGTGGGTGCAGGGTAATGAGAGAACATTTTTAAAGACATTAGTCTTTAGTTAACCTTAGTGAACCAGTTAATGAGTGAACACATGTTAAGGAACTAATTAAAATCACAGGAATATCTTCATGGAGCTAAAGGAAAAAATTTAGAGGATGTAAAAATGATTTCTTTAAACTTTCTTAGCAGCAGTAAAAGGTCATTTATACTGCTCAGTCCCACATATGCTTAGCAAAAGAATACTTTTTGTCATTAACATCACCTAACCGTAGTGTAGTTCATAAGATAACAACCCCAGGAAAATTGTTTGAAGAAACATTGGTTATTTGTGGACTGCTAATAATCTAAAAGCCCTGATGTTTAAGAACAAGAACAGTGTTTCAGAGCCTTTATACAACACTCCTCCCACCAAACCCTAGTGAGTGTTTCTTCCTCATTTGTGATTGTTTCTCTTGAACCAGAACACCTTTCATCAGGGATTTCAATTCCTGTTAGGTTTCTGTCTTTACAAAGAAAGCAGAGATGCATTAGTTTAGACATCTGCACTCAATGTGGTCTTGAGACTGTGCACAGCAAAGTTGGATTAAGTGATTAACAATTATAGCATCCTTGAATTCATATGTCACTTCTATATATATTATTTACGTTATTCAGCCCAGTAAGATCTGAGAGCACAAGCATAAATACATGAGCCATTTTGAATCGTTAAATTATGACAGATTATTCACAATAAGTCTCAATCTTTGCAATGGAACAACATAAAGAAGTGATTGGCTATTACATATCCATGTAAGAACACATTTAGGGACCAAATCTTTGTTAAAACTAGTAGCTTTCCACAAAAGGGATTTAAATTGAAATAGGAGCAGAAGTGAGCTTTTGTGTTTAACTGTGCTTTCAAATAACTTGTCTTCACCTTAGAAACCTTGAAGTGTATGGCAAAACTCTTCAGTGAAGCTGTGATTTAGTCTTGTGCATTTCTTGCCTGAGTTATTTTTCATTTTTATGGGTTTGTTTTTGGTTTCTCACATGCAGTAATTGATTCTATGGACTAATATGTATTTTATCTTTTCTGACAGGTGTCTTTTCTCTCTCATCCTTTTCCTCAGATATAGGATAGCTGCTCTGAAAATACTTCTTTAGCCTTCCAATATAAGCATACAAGGTCCATATGTAGGGTTTAACACCTACTTCAGCTATGAGAGACTAAAAACTGCAGGAATTAAGTGTATGAAAGAACATACTTCATAATTTATGGAGTATTTGCCAGTTTCTCATAAAGAGTGAAATTTGTTAGGTTTTGTAGAGATAAGAACAGAATTCTGCTGAAAACTTTTGTTTCTCTTACTGGTTGCAGATCAGTTGTATTGCCCCAAATCAGGTGAATAGTGTCAAATATTTTATAATTTCAATACCATGAAGAAGCAGTAGATAACTTTCTTTTTCCTAACGCATTTTTCTCTAGTGGCCCTTCTTTTTGAAACTGTGTCAAATCGCCTTGACAAAAATCACAGTGCAGCTCAAACCTTTCAGTAAGAAATAGTTGCTTGATCACTTGTAGTGTGGTTGGTGTTTTTTTTACCTGAGTTAAACATTTGAAGTTTCAAGTGCCTTTAAGAGAACCATATGAAAAACACAAAAGTGATGTAAGTGAATTGTTAAGAGTATTGCTGTTTACTTGAGTATGCTGGAATTTTTCTCCTGCTGTGGTCTCTAGCAATATATCTCCAAAAATTTCTTCAAATTCAACTTTGATATGGATAGCAATAAAGACCTGAAATTATTAGTTAATTCTGTGGGACTTTCTATCCAGGACTTGTATGACTGTCTGCACTAGCAAATAGTGTGACTTCAACACAAAAGATGTTTGTGAACTCCTCTGTTACTCTGTAGAGCTGATGAGATGGAACAGAGAACCTGACATCCACACTGGGTCATTTTGGAGAGTTTTGCTTTGGACTTGCTTAGTCTGTTCTCGAGGGTTGAATGCCAGTGTCGCTTCAGTTTGACTGTAGGCCCCGCTTCCCAATGCCAGGTAAGTACAAGTAGGGACAATTTAGAGATAAATTTCAAAAATTCACTCCTAACCCTAGTGAGGTTCCTATGAAGGTGCACCCTTGAAGCCTCATAGTTAATGAAAAGGAATCAGAAAACAACCTCTCTGGATCACATTGATGAACACTTAGAAATGCCTGTGACCCCCATGGTCTTTGAAGATAGAGTTGGAAACATCTGTTGAGCAGGGGAGAAGTCACATTATTTTAGTCTTTAAAGAAGAAAATACTTAAAATTTCTGAACCTTTCTAGAAAAAGGCAATGGAGCTTAGTGTCAAGGGCTCTTCTGGATGTGAAGAGTGCTCTGCCAAGTAAATGAAGCTCAGTTGTAGTAGCTTGTGGTATCCTTATTCATTGGACTTGAGCAGTTACCCTGCAAAGTAGTGGTCAAAACTAAAAAACCCACTAATGGAAACCTCCATGAAAAAGAACTCACGTGATTGTGGAAAGGTGGTTGTGTGCTGCTGCAGATTTGCTCTTCTATTTGTTGACAATGTTGATGTGAACAGAATGCTATGGCTCCAAATTTCAGACCCTTCTAGTCTTGAAGTTAAATTTGTTCAGAGACTGTGTTGCATTCATGATAAATTGATGGAAATTGCAAAAATAAGGACTGTAGGGGTATCGAAGTCATAGTGCTCTTAGAAATTCAACATGGGCCAGTCTAGTTACGTGCTGTACTTTGAGGAGCTCTGCAAAAAAAGCTAAAAATGAAAGACTTTAGAGAATCAAGTTCATTACTGTCTTGTGATCATTTGCATTAAAGTGTTAGTTTCTAAATATCTCTGATCCAGCTGCTTTTTGAATTGGTGCATGCAAAGCATAACACACGACTTACCCTGCAGGATCAAAGTGGCAACATCCTTGCCATGGCTGGTGAAAATTCTGAATGAATACAATATTCTGATTCTTTGCATGCCGTTTTTCTCTTTGCTTTTTTTTCTTCAGTGGTAATTTCTGGAATGAATATGATTGGTATACTTTGAGTGCTATCAGCATTCTGCTGGAAAATATAATGTATTCCCTCAATAAGTGATAGTTCATGTCTGTGTTCAGATATTTTTTCCTTTGTTTTATATACATTTATATACATACCTTTGAATTCTGATTAATGTTTCTCATTGCAATTTGGGTGCCACTGGAGATCAAAGTAACTCATATATGAACAAGCTTTTAGACTGACAATGAACAGAAGAATGTCTTAATTTTTGGGGGTGACAGAATTGTAAATAATTTAGTACAGAAGATACCAAATTAACACTTACGAAAGTATTAAAGAGCTTTTTCCTCTGTTGCTTTCTTTATATGCAGTACTCCTTGCCCATCTACTAGATTTTGGCATGTCTTGAAAGTAGGAAGAATTTTGGAATTGAGTGCTTACTGTTACTATTATATCCCTACTATATCCCCTTATAGGCACTTTAAGAACCCCTATGCAGTGATATTTTTGTGCAATGATGTTCCTACTCAGTTATCAAATTTTACTTATCCTAAATTTATGCAAACCTTCAATTTGCAATGATTATTTGGAATTCTACCGTATTCTTGTAGTCCTTCCCAACCTCATGTCATTCTTAGCTCTGTCAAATACACATTTATTGGCAATTCATTAGTATTCTTAAAGAAAATGCTGGAGAAATCCAAACCCAGAAAGGTTTCTGCCGGATAAGCCTCCTTTGCTTTTGGTAACAAACTATGAAAAACTAGATCTGTGCTATGGTTTTTCAGTCAGGTTTTGCAGGTTGGTTTTTTTTTTTTTCTATTTTCATCTGGCCAGTGTGCTCATCAAGTCAGATGTTACCAAAACTTTCCTAAGTCAGGATGTAAGAGGGTTTACTTCCCATCTCTTAAACATGGAAGATCCACTAGCCAATTGAAAAAGTAAATTTGGTGCTGACATATCTATACTGACTGTAATTCTCTTTTTCTTATCCCTTTGGCTAAAGTTTTAAGTATCCTAGTTAAAACTGAGAGCATTACAATAATCTGGAAACAAGCTGCCTTTCAGACAGGTTACTACACCATGCTTCAAATTTCATTTTGTAAATGATGTTCAAAAAAGCCAGTTTTTCTTACTGTGAAAGTCTGAGACATTTCTTGGTGGATTTAGTGTTACACCTACATTTGTTTGAATGTTAAAATGACCCATTAGAAGGAAGCAATATGCAGAAATACATAATCAAGTGCTCACTTAAGAACTCAAGAGAAAATGGGACTAGTAAGTCAGCACTGTATTTTATATGGCTGCAGGGAATTATTTAAAATAGACGAATTTATACTCTGCCTCTAGCTTCTTTATTGATTATTGGCTTTATTTAGTATTTAAACAGCATCCTGGTATTTATAAGGTTTATCTGGCCATTAATGCATACCTCTTGACATCTGCAAGACACTTTAATGGACAGTATCGTTGATGCAACTGTTTCCTCAAGGTGTAAAATCTAGAGAAGAGAGAAAATTATTAGTCACAGTGACAGAGTGAACATTTGGGAATCACTTTTTCTGTGCATATCATTAAAAAATCAATAAGATGAATATATGGAGGCCAATAGTATTTACTGTAGAAGAGAAAGGGAAAATAGAACAGCCATACTTTGCATTACCAAGATTTTGCTCTGTGATCTAGTCCTCTTGTGTGATGAAACTTGGAAGGGCTGTAATAAAGGTCACCTTTGCTGTGCAGTGTTTGTTCTTTTCATAGTTCCAGTGCACAGCCGTGCCGCATGCAGAATGATGGTCAGATGGCTTAGTTTTAAAACCACAGTTTTGCCCTCACAAACTGTATTTAGAAAATGAAATTGTATTTAGAAAATTAAATTATTCCACACATTCTTTGCTCACCCGACTTTTACATTTCAAAACTGTGTTTATTGTACTTTGGATGATTTTGATAATACAATTTTTGTGTTCATTATTGATATATGATATATTGAAAAATATCAGAAATATGAATTTATAAATCTATAAATATTTAAATATATAAATATTTAAATATATAAATCTCTTAAACTTGTGTTGCATATGAGAGATTATGATTCTGTAGTTCTTTGTCAAAGGAGCCTAGTAGATAATGTTGTAGACCTGTGGCTAGTGTCATGCTTAAGTGAAATGGGCACATTGCAGATCTGAGGAGTGTAAATATACCTACTTATATCCAGGTATTTTTACATTTTGACCAGTTCTTCCACTGTGCCCAGTTGACCATATGCTTACAGAAAAACTCAGGGCCTGTATGTGTGATAAGTCCGTGTCATTATCTTCACATTATCCTCAGCCTGCATGGAATTAGTATAATTGATGTATAGTTTTAGTAGACTTTGCTGTAAGATCCTTTTGAGGCTACTAATACTGACTAATCCTAGAAAATTATTATGCTAATGTTTTAGGCTAATGTTAATAATATCTGTAGCTATTGCTTTTTTAGAGGAAACGTCTTGATTTGGCACCAGAATACAGACACTGATACTTGCACTGTCACAGGTAATAAAACTGCATTGCATGGTCATGTGAGAAAGTAGCTAATGCATGTGATAGGAGTAGAATACAGTAGAAGAGAATTAGCAAAATTGGGGTTTAAAGCCAGCTTACATGGTGAATGTTGTTTCTGACCAAGAGTAATCAAGTGTTTTCACAATATGGCTTTATACAGTCTTTCTAGATTTTGGTGCTGTTTGCCAAGATCTTTTATACCCATGAGAGAATAAGGTGGATACATATTATCGTGCAGTGTGCTGAAATCTATTGATATTCTCACTGCCTACACTATGACTTCAGATCCATATCCATAACTGCTACAGATGCTGTAGGAATAGGCATAAGTAAATTAGTAAATCTTAATTTTCTATGAGATTTAACATCTTTACAGATTGCTTACACTGTAAGTCCCATTTTCATCACTCTTCTAAATGTTAGTGTAATGTTTTTGGGTTGCTGTTGTGTTTTCCCCGATCCTGCAGTATTTCTTACTACAACAATTAGGAAGAAAGCTCTTGCAAGCTCTTCTCTGTCCCAAGTGAGGAGATAAACTACAAATGAGTCCAAAGCCTCGAAGCATTCAGCTCTGGTGAGTACTACTCTGATAACTTTTGCTTCTGTGTGTGTTAAGAATTGAAGTATAAAATTAAAAAAAAAAGGCAGGTTGGGTCAGGAAGAACTTAGTGTTGAGTACTGAAGCTCAGCTCATTATTGACTTGTTTAGCTGTAGCAACTTTCATGTGTCTGTACTCCCCTTTGTTCTTGAGCAGGAGTCACAGAAGAGGTTCACTGACTCTGGTACAAGCCCTGGCTGTGCCACTGGCTGGCACCACTAGCACTCGTGGTAGGTTTTAATGCTGGAAATGGCAGCTTCTAGCTTAGTCGTAGATCATGAAGTATTTTTTAAGTGTCTTGCAAAACGTTGTCTACAACAGGATGCTATCCTGTCCTATAGAATTGATGCCATCAAGATGGTACTTTAATTTCTGGTCCTCTCACAAAATCACAGTACTGATTCTAGGTAATGGGACAGTGCCTACTGTAGATTTGCAGTTCTTAACACTGATCCACCCCTGAAATTAGTGTCTTTCAGGCATGGAGCAGTGAGCACTAGTTTGTATTGGGTTTTTTTCCTCATCCTTTTCTGTAAAAAATGCTAACTGTCGTTTGTGGTTCTGAGTCAGCAATAGAACAGCAGTGCTGTATGGCTAAGAAAGGATTTATGGTCCAAGTATATGGAAATAAATATGTCCGTGACTTTTAAGCAATAAAATTATACTTGTGGATCCATCAGTGGTTAACAAAAACCAATAAGGAATATCTTACTTTTTATTACTACTTTGCAACCTTACAGAGCCAGCAAACCTCCTTGATGTCACAAAAAATGTCTTTAACAAGTGTTCGAGGTTCAGACCAAATTCTGATACCATCATAAAAGAAATGTAAAAGTCTAGATTTCTTTTAGTTTCTAATGAGAGCTCTTCTCATTAAAATTTAACACCTTTTTATTATACCTAATTTACTTATAAATCTTATTGCCACCCATTATCAACTCTCACAGACATCTCAATCAACCTTATGATTAAATCTGTTTTATTCAGACTATTCCTTTTTCACTGATTTTAATTCTACCTTAATGACTTTCTTTTTTTTTTTTTTTTCATTGAAAATTCATTCAACTTTGGATATTTTCTCATTGTTTCATGTGTCACTATTTTCATACCTTTAAACTTGACTAATTTTGTAGCTTCCAGCTGGGTCTTTTTATTACAGCTATGCTGTGTTTGTTGAGGAAAAAACAAAATCTTCTAACTGAATAACACTTTGGCATTCATGAATGTGTTTTTGTGTAAGTCTTTTTTCTTACCTCCTGTTAGAGTTTAAGTGCAAGTAATTAGAGTTGAATTTTACATCTCACTTCCATGGTTTTGATATGCAATGGGGGCCTTAGTTGTGACTGAACAGGTGAAGTGACCAGAGGCAAACAGAAGAGGCAATCTATTCGCTAGTGTTTTGGTGTGTCAGAAAATTGTTGAGTGCAAGCTAGGAAATCTCCTGTAGAATCTGCAAATGAAGTCATCATGCTCTCTGACACATATGCACTAAGAACTAATAATAAACTATTAAAAAAATGAGGAGACAGAGGATTTAAATAAATGTTACGACATCTTGCAGGTAGAATTCATTCTTATTCTACACATGTCCATATCATATACTATATGTATTTGTAGGACAAGTTGCTTCTCACTGTCAGCTAAATGAATTGGTAGGTGCATCCCCTCTTGTTTACATACTGCTTCTTTGTCACGTTCTTGAAAGTATGAATTTCACCCTATGTAAAGTGAGTGAAGCATTGTTTCTTCCTGCGGCTCTGACGTCGGGTCAAGAAAGGAGAAGGCACTTCTAAGATGTGAGGCAGAAATGGCACTTTATTAAAATGGCTTCCACCTTTCATAGGGTCTGACTAGAACTTTCCAGAAGAGGGTGAAACTGGGGTGGAGTTGGGGCAGAGCATGGGAGGAGCATTCAAAACAAGGGGCTGGAATAACCATATAGGGAATACATTGTAGTGCATTGTGTTTGTTTAATTTCTTACCTTTTTTTTTTTTTTGTACAGTAGAGAACTAGCTATCAAGAACTGTTTTAAGGAGAAATGCTGTATTTATCCTATCAATCACTCACACTGCTCACGTGGTGTGATATTGTTCCTTTATGTTCTGTTGTTGTTAGCCTGTCAAGTTGGATAAAATAATAAACATAACACATGTTTTTCGTAAAAAGCCTACAAACCTTGGAGTCCCCATTGTATGCTACTTGGAGAAACAGTTTTGATATTTCTGTCTCAGCTTGCATGAACAATATCACATTACTTGAAATCGTGTTTTCCCACAATGATTCCCACAGGTAAGGACTCTCTGCAGCTTCAAGATTGTTTTATTCTATTTGGCATGGGTCAGTTTTGCTGCAGGAACCTGCCAAACATGAAATAATGCAAAATGTTTAGTCTTGAATCCAAAATTTTCCTCAGTTCTGTCTCTCTGAATCCTCCCTTGCTGCTTCTGACCTTTTCAGACAGAGGATGGCTGAGACCTGAGCATATGGATCCCATTTGAATAAAAGTGAGATGAGTAGATGTCTTTGCTACCTATGTGACATGAAAGGATATGTTACTATTACCATTTTCACTTGGAAGTGAAGTAAAATTCAAATGCTTTGAATTTAACAAACATGCCTGCTTAAAATACTTAGTTGCTGACCTGTGGGTCATTGCTGTCTAGACTGCTTCAGGCTGCTGCTGATATTTAATTCATAGACCATCTTAAAAATTGCTTCTCTCCTTTTTATTAGTAAAGGAATTTTGTTACTCAATAATAGGAACTGGAGGGGTTAGTTTTATCCCCTCTGCTTTTGGATACATTGTTTCTACTTAATCATTCCATCTCTCTGACTGAGTCTTTCATTCAAATGAGGCTCTAGAAAAATATCCTGACAACTTTCTTGAGCAGTATTTTTCATCAACGTGAATAAAATATAATAAAACTTCAACCACTTTGTTTTCTAAGAGAGTCATCTATTCTGCTGTACATTTTGACGGCTATGGAAGAAAAAACCTCAGCAGGAAAACTCCAAAATCTTGTTCATTTATGAGTGTTATGGGCTTACACTTGTGATAGCTCCCTGTAGTCAAAGGCTCTTGAATGTCAGTGGTCTTTGCACGAGAGCCCTGGTTACCAAGCTAACAAAAGAAACCCTTTAGTCCTTGTTTTGGGATACACTGAGTGACTGGAGATGACACCACAAGTCTGAAAGCTACACAAGCTCAGAAAGAAGCAACTGAAGCGTTTTTGAAATAGTTTCTAATTTTCTGACAAAACATACAATGCTAGATTTGGTAACCATGTTCTGCTGAGATTGCACATTGAAAGATGCTTCAAATACTACTCAAATAGATTTTTTTAAGCAAAATGGGGTGTCATGATTTAATCATATTATCCTGAGGCAATTATGTGATTTTCAATTTCATTATGTCATATTATATATACAGTATGACTAGCAGTTACATTAAAAAAAAAAAAGGAAAACAAAGCTTCGTTTTGTTCATAGTAAAGTGATGATACTGATGTTGAATAAGTAAGTTCACTGTGAGGTTCTAATCATATAATTGGCATTTATTCAGAAACATAATTCTCTTGAGATTGCTTGATTGCATTCATTATTACCAGTTAGAGACTTCTTAATGTTTTTATCAGCCTAATTCAAAATGCTAAATTGAAGTATGGATGTTAGAATTTACTCCTGAATCAGCTTGCAGTTCAATTTTTCTTTGTTTTTATTGTGTTTTTCTGTGGTTTGGGGTTCAGTGCTTGAGCAGAAGATAGCCTCAGTGTTATTGATCTCTTTCCTCTCCTGACTTTTTTTTTCCCTACTTATAAAATAAAAATCTACAAGTGACATTTCCACAGTGGCAACTGCATTTAATTTATTCTGATGCATTTATTTTTCCACAATTGAACTTGAGTAGAATTAAGACAAAAAGGTGGTTAATTTGCTTGTGTTCATTTCGAAGAGGATTCTTTTACTGCATCCTATTACATCTTTAGTCTGTTACTAACTTCTGTTAGTGACTTTCAGTTACTGTGGTCAGTATGCTGATAATATTGCAACTGAGGTTCTGTGGAAATGTAAAATGTATCATAGCATTTAAGAGGATGTCTCCCTAAGTTTACTACATGTAGGGTGGCAGTTCTGTGTCTTAGTAAGGTGTCAGAACTGGAACCATTATTTGAGATAGTTCAGATAAATGTTATCTTTGTTGACATTGTTAGTGAAACAGCACTATATTTTTCTAAGGAAGATGTTTTGGTAACTCAGTTGCATTAACCATATAAAAGTATTTTGACAATATATTCCTTGAGGAGTCCTAAATTCCTTGTGTATGGTGTCTTAAAATTCATTCTGTGTGCCAGTGATACATGCCTTTCACCATTTCTGTAAAGAGCATCTGAATTTAGCCAGGTTTTGAATGTTTAAAAATGTCTGAGTACTCACAAGACTAGAAATAATAACGAGATTTAAAAATTGAGTACTGTGAATATTCATTGTGTTGGTTATGTTCCAACACTGAGCAAGTCTTTCCTTGCCATTAGAACTCTTATTTTTTGAGAACTGTCTAGAGTATGAGCTCCAAATCTGTGAACACAGGGATTTATTTTCCTCAATATCATGTGATGTTGATGCCAGTTTCCAGACAGCAGAGGAAGAACTTGCACTGATGCCCTGCTAAGTAGTCATGGCCAGATGTCTGGGAGAAGGAGAGCTGCAGGAGGGACTGGGATTACATTTGCCCAGAATGCTGATTGCATTATGGTGGTGGAGAGACAGAACAGGGCTGGGAATGGGGAGATAAAGGGAAGGAGAAAGGAAGACTGCTCATCAGCACTTAAGGGAAAAATGGGACTGGGTATTACAACAGATAGGTTTGTGCTGCTTTGTTTCTGAAAACTGGTTATTAATGTGTCTATTCAAAGATACCAGTCTTAATGTGCCTAATTTCTGATGATTTAACACTGTAACCTTAATAATAATCTTTTAATTACAGATCAATGTAGTGTGGGCCAACAAATATATGGATGCTATTTCTAGAAGTAATATTGCAAAACAAATGAAACAGTAAACACTATTGTTGTTCTCTTGATAGATAATGTATGCATCTAGTGATTCTCTTACAGAATCTCTGTCTGGAGATAAAACCCAAGGGTTCAAGGTATTAATTAATTTCAAGTATTTGACTTCATCTGCTTAATTAAAAGGTAACCTGTGCTGGAGCTTCATGCTGGAGCTTACGTTTATTTTTGATTAAAGTCTGTGATTTAGAAATCATTTCTGTGTGTAAAGTTTCTGTGTCAGGGCTATGGGTGTTTTGAGACTTGATGCATCCAGATCAGATATGTCTAATATACACCATCTCATTTTCCCCTTTTTACAGGAGTGTTTCTGAGAAAACAGCATGGTTTTGGCCGCTGTCATCTGAGGAGCTGCAGTACCAGCATAAGGGTATTTTCCAAGCTTGCTTATGGAGGTATTGTGATGAAGTCACTGGGTGAAATCATGGCTATATTGAGGTCAATAAAAATTTTAGCAGGAATTGGATTTCACTTGATAGGTAAACTCTCAGGGCCAGAACTCGTGAGTTTTTCTGCAGAACAAAAAAAATAAGGAAGTAGGTTTTGCCTGTTGGGGGGAGCTGGGAAAAAGACAAACGTACAGAGTCTATGCTCACTCATCCATTACTGTCCACCATAAGTCTTAATGCTGTTGTGTTTTGAAATACATTTTGAATCTACAGGTTTAATATCCTGAATCCTATGAAATACTTTGAATATAGAGATTTTGGAGCTGGATTCTTGTGTGATAAACTTGTCTTTGCTAGAACTTCCCTTATGAAACATGATTTTATTGGTATTTGTGCTTCAGATTCATGTCTGAAAAACAGATGTAGAAATAATGGTAATTTGTCAGAGGTATTAAAGCCTTAAGATGATTAAGAAAAAGTGCAGTGCATGGAAGAAACCAGGAGATAACACACAAGTGATATTCACAGTCTCCTCTCTAGTAAGTAACTTAATCCTGGACTTAAATGCTACTAACTTTCATCTGTTTGGGAACTTAAATAAAGGAAAATTAGCGCATCAAAAAAGTTTGGGAGTTTTCATGTTCCATTGTTACTTGTTTTGCCTTTGAATTTATACATTGAGCAATTAAACTAAGATTATTTTAGATTAAATATCCAAATAACAAATTCAGTAACCTGGTAGATGTGTCCACCATAAGCTGTTTTCATTCTCCCAGGGTCACAGACTGAGAAAGTCTTCATGAAAAGAAATAAAATATATCAGATAAAATATTGGCATAATTCTTAGCAAAATACATGCTACCATCTCATAAAGCACAGGAAGGAATTTCCTCATTTGTACAGGTTGAAAGCAAATATATTACTGATTTCACCAGATCTACAAGTAATTTGGAACAGTACCTGTGTGGTGAAGCCAGTGGCCATACTTCTCCCATTTTCAGGGGACTTACTTCAGTCTCCACCAAGTGTTGTCCTGGAACCTGAATGCTAATTAATGTTCAGAGAAAAGTAACTGGACCACATCTGGTTAAGCTTCCAGTGAAAGGAGCATATATTCATTTCTCTTTCCTCTAAGATCACTCTGTGGTGCTAAAGCAACTGTGTGATGTGAGGATAACCAAGCAATCCTTTTCAGAAGTGCAGTCTTGGTCTGGACTAAAATACTTACGTAATCTTTGCTACTTTTGAGTCCATGTGTGTGAGGATTATGCACTTTGTTGTTGCCAGTTAGTGCTTTTTCCTGTCTATCAAATATTAAAAGAGGTGATGATGTTTTTCTGTCCAGGAAAAATGTTGCTTTTTTTTCTTTTTTTTTTTTTTTTTTAGGAAGCATTTTGTGATCTAAAATATTTAGTTCAAGTCCTCATTACTTTTTTTTTATAGGAGAGAGGGTCTTAGACATTTGTCTCAGACAAAAGACTAGTCACTGAACTGCAACTACTGATATACTACAGAATACCAGAAGCAGTATTTTTTTCATCTTCTCTTTCATTCAGTTCTCTTGTTCCAAATTCTCATGATTACAGATTTTCAAGATTTTGAACACTGATTCACATCTGATTGATAAAGTATATTTTACACAAATCAAAGAGAAATAGCTACAATGGTTTTCACTGAAATCCTAACACTTATTGAAAAGCCTGACTTTATGATCCATATCTGCATGATGAGGGTTGTAGTTTGGATTTTATGTTATTCAGGAATACTATGCTTTAGATTTAAAAATGAAATTAATTATATGCCTTGCTAGTAATATATGGTAGCATATAAAAAACATTCAGTTAAAAGGAATAGAAATATCCCCAATAAGCATAAGAATTTACCCTTTTATCTTTGGAATTGTGATTATATGCTCACTGGGGGCTTATTCATTAAAATAGTAATAGCCATTATTTACTCTCTTTCCACAGTGAGAGCAAATGACCATGGTATAAAGGAATTGCCAAAGTGATAATCCAGCTGTTTCTTGCTGCTTTTACCTTGAACATTGCAAAATTTATAGCTGCATTAAGCAGTAGGAAAATATTTATGAAGATAGGATTGCATTTTGAAGATAGAGAGAAGCACAGGTAAAACCGTTTATGAATAACTTTTTAAGGCCAGGGGAAATAAAACAGAGCATATTTTGAAAAGGCTTTAGCATAGTTAAAAAAGCCATGATTTTTTTGCCATTTCTAGTGCTTTTTTTTTCTGTCCTGACAGAGCAAGGCCCCTCGATCTGTTTGGACTTGTGTTGGCCTGAGTTTATGGGGCTTGTTTTCCCACGTCCAGCAGCCTCATATCCGTGGCCTCCTCAGCAGTAGTGAGAATCAGAGCTTGGAAAGGACTGGTAGCAGCAGGGAGTCAGTGCATTACAACCCATGGCCTGCATGTGATGTGCTAACCAGCTGTGAGAGAATTGAAACCAAGGCTGCAATGGTCAGATTTACAACTAGAATGAAGGGGATTGAACAGTTAAATCAGAGGATTGATAGGAGAAAGGATAGTGGATTAAATGGGGGAGAAGCAACATTGTTACAATAAATGACACTCAAATTTTTCCTTTGATAAGCTAACTTTGACTTAAAGTTGATTTAGAAATTTGAGGAACTGTTGTCTGTTCAGAAAATTAAAGTCCTTCCTGAGACAGTGGGGAGGTTAGATAACATTGTGGAGCATGAACTTTAAGAAAGTCAAAGGAAATTTCCTGGGTATGGAACGTGACCATGCCCAAGCTGGTGCAGTGCTGTAGCTAAGGGTTATTTATGTAGGGATACAGTAAAAATGAGAAGTGGAGCAGACTCAGCCCATGGAAAGCTTCATAGTTTGAAGTAACTTTCATTTTCACAGACAAGAAATGTAGCCTATTAATATAAAACTTGGATATGGGAAAGAGCCCTCCACAGAATCTGTATTTTGGAAAATTACATTTGTGGTTTTTGAGTCTATCCCCCATAGTTGCCTGCAGAAGCACCTCTGGTTCCTGAGTTCATTTCCTTTCACAAGTAACAGTGTGTGCAGGATGTGCAGGTTGCCCTATAGCTTCTGTGCTCTTTCAAAACCAGCTTCATGGTTAATCTGTATATACTGTGTATAAAAAAAAGTTGATCTTTTTAAATTTAAGCTGTTATTTTTCTGACTGTCTGACAACTCGTATAAATTCACCACCGCTTTTATGGTGCTTTTCCATTATTTTTTGTGGCTTGCTAATTACTTTTCTTGCCCAATTTCATTTGCAGTTTGAATAAATAAACTGGTTCTGCCTTCAGGTTATTGTAGGAATAGTCAATATGCAGCTATAATAAAATCATAAATTTTTTTGAACAGGCAATTTTGAACATATCCTTCCACAGAGTTTTAAAGTTCTGTTATTGTAGAAGCAACGTGCTTAGGAGCTGCAAAGTTTTAATGCTAATTTCTGAAGTTTGGGAGACATTAAAATCAAGCATAGCTCTATTCACTGTACAGGTATTTTAAATATTTGTATGGGAGCTTTGATGAAAATGGTTCTGTTGTATACTCAAATACAGAACACTGAACAATTTTATCCCCTTTTTTATCTAAATTTAGGGAAGTTTTATGCCTTGATCAATGTGCTGGAAAGAATCAGACTGCATGCTTACTGCATAATGAACCATTTTTATCCTGGATAAAATTTTATAGGCCAACTACTTCCTCTTCTAGGATGCTTTTTTTTTTTTTTCTCCAATACTATAGCTGATCATATAAAATGTCATTATTTCTTTTTCCTGCACTCCCCTTCAAATCACATGAGATTAGCTTTACTACTTGGCTGGAATTTATCTCCAAACATTTTAAAATCTGCACAGAACAAGAGAATCACTGACTTGGAGTAAAATATCTCTGATTTGCATGTTACCAGTAAGGACAGACGGTCTCATTAGAAATAGGACTCATTTGCTCATTTCTGCCAGTGTGGCAGCAAAGTTAGGTCCTGCTGGGCTTGGGGGCAATAAAGGGAGAATAGTCTTGGCACACAGACTCCACTTGCATACTTACTCTGTTAACAAGGGATAAAATAGCTGTTTCCTACACAGGTTCAGTTACATGGTAGTTACACTGCTGTCCTGGGATGCCTTTTTTCATTTGTAGTTACATATTTATTATCATTTCTACACTTTCTACTGACTGTTAACCTGAATGCTTTAAACTAGGTGGGCCTTGCTCTTGCAGCCCACTGAGTTTCTGACTACCCTGGAAGCATGTATATCCCATTTCCTCAAGCACTTGGTTTCCTCTCTGTATCCCTCAAGGCTTTGTAATTAGATCATAGAAAAGAAAATGACAGCTCAAAGTAGCTTTGCATGTATAAACTTGAAAATAATAAGCCATTAATTTAATTTTGTCTAGTATCAATGCAAACACATTTGCATTTGTAACACAAAGCAGTGGGCATAGATTAGCCATGATTTGGTAAATCAAAGCACCAAGAGGGATCGTTACCAACACCATAAATGCTAAAAATTACTTAGGTATATCTAAATAGTCACAGGGATAATTGGTTTTTAGCCGCCATACAGCTCTTTAATATTCTTTAGAGGTCAGTTTCCTAAGTCATATGTATTACTACATTTTGCAAAGGCAGTTTGTAGGAGCCGTAAATGACAGAAATGTATGAAAAATCTTACAGTATGCAGTAGTTAATAGGCCACTAGTGGCTACTGCCTCAAAAATAAAAAATAGAACTTCTCATGAAGAGTAATACACATCTGGTTGATCTTCTGTGGGTGTAACAGTGACCTTGATCTCTGGACTAGAAAAAATACCATGTTGGAAAAGAAATTAATTCAGCTTGGTTAGCCCATATTAGTGGCAGCAGATGAGGTAATTTGTCAGGCCACAGCTGAATTCGCTGACTCAAATTCCCTTTCTTCCTCCTCTTTTCTCAAAATAACAAAGGACTAGTAGGATCTTTAGCTGTTCAATTTAGAGATTTATAATCGTTGTGTACTGTGTGTATAATGTATAAATGGGACTAGTCTGGCCAGAAGTAAAATGCTTTGTCAAACACTGAGTTAATGCATGTTTAATCAGCTTGGGAGGGGTTTTTGAGATCAAGATCACATTTTGTATTCAGTCAGAATATTCCTTTTGGTCTCTTTGTTTTAAGATAAACACTTAAATATGTGTTTTTGTTACCTAAGTATATGTGTGAAATAACCAGCCTTCTATAATAGGATGGGCCTAATCTCTTTAAAGGTTGAGAGCTTGAACTTGTGAACCCAGTGAATGGTGCTGGCATCTGCAATGATGTCAAGTCCTAAATCTGTATCAGAATACTGATGTTTCTGGTGCTGCTGCCTCATGTATGATGAAAGGACGTAAAATGTCTATCAGCTTTTTAAATGTCTGTAGGTTTAGAGAGAGAAGCAGGGAGATGAATAGCCTACAGTATTCTTGTAAATTTTATACAGAAATGACTTTTCTGTTGCTATTACATTCCACATCTGGAGTCTGCAAAACCTCTTGGTTCTCCATACAATCACAAAACACAATATTTATCCAGGGTAGTGTGTGTCACCATGTGTCATGGCTAGTTTTCCATGAAGGAACTCCCTAGGCATTGGAGAACGCAGCAAATTTTCTGCCTTTATTTTCTCTGTTACAACCTGTGATTGTGATAGACTGCAAAAAATTGCAGTACTATGCTTGAGAGTCTTGACATACAGGATATTCCAAATAGCATTTTGCTTCCTTTCTTTATAGATAGTGATTTTGAAAGAAAACAGCGAGGACCAACTGAAATAACAGACAAAGAAGTGGCCACACTTTATTCCATGCTAAGGCGTATCATTCAGCTGGTCCATTCATATTAGAAAGTATCCAAAGTGCAGAACAAGGATGCAAGATGGAAAGAATATGACAGAAGTGCCAGTCAGATTTCTGCAATACAATGACTTTTAGAATGGGGAGGTCAGTTGAGTGCCCAAAAGCACTAAGCATGCAAGCTCTGGTAAATCTGGTTGGGGCAGATAAAGAGGATACAGCACTTACCTTATTTTTTTACTGTCTCGCATCCATATATATATATATATATATTGCATCTATATATCTCTAGTAGTAGAACTGAAAAACAGAAGCCATTGTTGGCTGGATGCAGCATTGTTTTCTTATAGGTCATGACACGGGGAATGATCTTCAGTGACATGTTCAAGCAGAAGGCTAGACCCACAGATGTAACTTTAACTATGTCACCAAGTTCTTGCTAAGATCAAAGCAATATCATAGATTTTTAGGTTATGTAACTTCTTAGATTTATTGGCGGGTTTATGTTTATTATGTTTACAGTACTCCCAGACTAAAGTCTTCAGGGGTGTATATAGTATGCATAAATAGATATAAACTACTGCACATGCTAAGCAGCAGAATGCAACTTGTTTGATCATCTATAAGGTTGTGGAAGTATGAGCCTGATACTGTGCAAAGATAGGAGACAGAAAGCCTCTCTCAGCCCTTACGGGAGGGAGGCAGATATCAACAGGAGCTCCAGAGGTGGTTTGACTTTCATGTTTTATGTATAAAACTCAAATGCAGCTTTTGTGACTCTTAGTTATTTACTAACACTGTCTTGGCACAGCAACACTAAAGTGACATAAACCTACTCAAAGTTATGATGGAATAATACTATACTAATGAATCATTCATCCTGCTAACCAGTTAGGATTTAATAATAATATCCAGTATTTGGTCGAATTTTCATTGAATAATATCAGTTAAAATATTTGTCTGCATTACACTGTTATGTGACATATGATGCTCCATTTTATATTAGAGTAACTATTTTCCATTAATAAATACTTATTAATAGATGTGAAATATCTAGCCTTTAAATGCAATAATGTTTTTTAAATGCAGGATAAACAAAATAATCAAGCACTGTAGCTAATCTAAACCATTAGAATGTAATTCTGTAATAATGAAGTCAGAAAGTAATTTATATTCCAGAATTTACTGTGGATTCAGTAGTGAAACTGCCCAATATAAATATAAAAATACTTAATTGTGTAAATAGAGTTACATATCTATTTCAGTTTTGGTAAAAATGAAGAACATTCAATTTTTGGACAAATATAGGAGAACAAATTATCATCAAATTTAGGAGTAATAAAAGATCAGTTCAATGAGATTTTACAGCGTAACTCAATAATTTCCCCTAAGAGCCTCTCTTCATTGGTTCATCCTCAAGAAACCCTGAGTGGATATTTTAACATATTAAACTGTTTTAACACACACACACACTCCACAAGAGGAGTAATAAGAACAATACCCTTTATTTAAAATAAATCCTCATTTCACCCCATATGAAGATACTTATTCAGTTAGTTAACTAATTATTTGTTAATTAACATCGTTATGCTTTTTAAACATTATTGCTTGCTAATGGCCCCTCAAAAACATTTGTTCATGCTTTTGTCTTTGCCTGTATGATCAGTCCCATTATACTGATTATGGCTGGAAATCAAATATTTGGGACTTAGCATTTATTTTATCAATAGACATAGGTTTAGTTTTTTTCTAAACATGAAAGTTTTCTCAAGTCATGTTTTTCTTTAGTGATTAATGCATGCCCTGAGTCACCTTTCCACAGGAACGTTTTCATTCCTGATAGACTTTGACTTTTTAAGTGTAAGTCTTCTAGCAACAGTATAGGACAAAAACTCTAGGAGACAGGTTTTTTTAAAAAAAAAGTATTAAAAGAAGATGTCACTAGAAGTATAAAATTGTAAAATTGCTCCTGCTTGTGAACTGTGACTAACCCAAGTGGAAGCAGTATTTCCAGTAGTTTGACTTGAAAATTATTTTGTAATTTAACACTCTCAGGTGTCACTGTCAGATAAAGAATCCTGTTCAGCATTCTATAGCATGTCTCTGGCCAGTGTGAAAACCTGAACCTGATAGAATTCTGATAGGTTAAAGCTCCAGCTCAGAAGTCTGATTCTAATTTTTTTTCCCTTTTGGCTACAAGGCTTAGTAATTTTTGCAAGATTTTTACATCTTCTACCTTAGAGTCATATACATTAAAAATACTGGAGTCAGGTACGAAGTCATTTGTAAGTAAAAGTTTAAACCTTCTTGGTTATGATAGAAGTTATTTTCTCCGAAGCAACATAGCTGGCAATATAGAAATTTAGGATACATTTTAGAGATTTCTGAAATTACTGTCTACTTCTAAAGTGAAGTAAAGAGGCCTGATTATATCCATTTGCTCCCTGGAGAAGCCTATTTTATCTAGGGTGACTGACAGAAGATCTTGGAAAATGTTGATACATAAAAGCTCCCCTCACACTCTTCTGGGAGAAGCTGGCATGTACCCTAGGAAGGTACACGAAACTTTAGCATGAATAAGAATCAGTACATTTGCATTTTCCTGTTTCGCTGAAGCAACACCAGAACTACCTGTTCACTGTCATTCTTAATTGGGGATGGGGGAAAATGTAGGAGAAACAAAGAACAAAACCGCTGAAATCAAAGACAGCACAGCAGTTTCTCCAGTGACAACTTCCCATCCAAGAGCTGATGGCAGAGGCAGTGAAGCCTCCCATCTGTCCCATCTGCAGACAGGGAGATGCTGGTACCTACAGAGGAGCTGTGCCCACAAAGCTCAGCATCAGCAGTTTGCCTGCCACAACTGCATCTGGTCAGGGGCCAGCAAAACAGTCTCATGTTTTATTGAAAGTGGCTAAATCCACCATAAAAATGAGAGATGACAAAATTTGGAATAAAGCTAACCCTCCATAAAACAAGAGCTATAATAGCTTACTGTGACCATAATTTTTCTTTCTTTTCTTCTGCTTTCCTTTCTCTTCCTTTTTTATATCTTTTAGTCAATCTTTTATACTAGTCATGTTTTTCGCCAGGCTGTTCTTTCTGTAATTTTCAGTCTTTAATTGTTTCCAGTTTTTCCCTCTGAAACACCCTTTCAATCTTTAAGACATTTTTGAATACCTAATTCAGTTTTTCTGTATCAATTCATCTATTTAGTATTTTGTAGGGATGCCCTTTACTCTGGCATTAAAGTACCATTCTTCTGGATCGAGCATAAAATCCTCTCCTGACAAAGTTTTTAAATTATTTCCAACCCTATTATAACTATTATTTAGACAAATATACAAAAAGAGGGACATCACAGAATAGCAGATCAAAAGGTAATTCTGTTCTCTGATTCCATCTTCAGTATGTATTTATTGTTCATTCTCTTCTGTTTGCTTTTATTTTACCTCTCCACTGCATTTTATGGTGATTGACTCTGAAACGTCACTCTTCACAGTGCTGATACATCACTGCATAGGAAAATGAAAATCAAAAACAATTCTAAATTTATACCATCACACCTACAAGTGGTCTTGGTTGTCTGTGTCATTCTAGATGGAAAAAAATCTAGGAAACTAGTAAATGGTAAAAAAAAATAGTTTTCTGTGATTGTTTATGTTGGTAATCATTGCTAACGGAATAATAGGGGAAATGTAAAATATTCGTGTTCATATGCAAAGGTCTCATCTACTTAGGCTATGAAAAAACAAACCAAAACTGCAAAACAAAAGCAGATAATTATATTGCAACTGGAAGCTGACCAGAGCACATATACCAGGCAGTGGTATGAGACATATAAGTATTTTATAAATCACAGGCCCTGCAGGGATTAGCAAGATGAAAGGTGGTGAGAAAAGGAAGAAGGTGCTTGGGTTAGGAAGACAAGTTATAGGTGGAAACTGAATGTGTTCAGTCCTTGGCCACCCAGGAGCAGCAGTCATACTTCCCTCCCTGGTGAATCAGATTCCTGTTTGCAGAATGAAAGAGATGAGAATGACATGAGAGAGTATAGAGTGGGGGGAAAGACTTCTCTTTTGTGAAGCTGAAAACTATAACATATTAGAACATTCTGAAGATACTCCTCAAAGAAGTGGAAAAATCACAGACTATGCATCTTTAGTACCACTGCATTGAGAGTAGCTCTAGAAACAACACAAGATCAGCTGTGAGAGGGCCTATAACAAGGGCCAGAAACACTTTTTTATAGGAAACAAAGATTGAGGAGGATGTAAACTCTGTTATCTTGTCCAATAAGCAAGCAGTATAGTGATCTTTAGTATCTAGAGCATATTTTAATGAATGAGGTTTCAGATACGATGGCCACAGTCAAGAAGATAATAATGATTCCAGTGTGAGGAGAAGGAATGGATATAATATTTTATAGTCTGGGGAAGGCATAAAGGTTAATTCCAGAGGGCTTTACAGGAAGAAGCCTCATGACCTCTATTTAGTCTATATGCAGATGAGCATAACACAACAAAAGTTTGAAGATTAAGATAAAATTAGAAGTGAAAGCAACAGAAAGAACTGATGGTGATGTTGACTATAATAACGCATGGGGAAAGCTGAAAGGACATAGAGAAGGATTTGACAGAAAAAAAAATGGGTGAACATAAGGCAGGAGTATTCTAAATGCCAAGCAACAGCTATGTTTATGTATATAAATGTAATTGAACCATACCCTGATGACAGAGTAACATTCGAATAAAATTAGCCAGCAGTTGTAGTGATAGACTGGTTTAGACTAGAACTCACAATGTTGGTGTGTTTCTTTGCATAATATTTATTCAGAAAACATAGATACAATATGGATATACTAATATAAATATTTCATTTATACTGAAATTTTAAGTAAAAATGTATATTTATTCTTCTAAAAATCTCTGCTGTAGTCTAATTTATTTCTTTTCTTCTTTTTCTATAACATTTGCAAGTAATATTAAGGATGTCTGTGCACGGTGAATTTTCAGTATGGAATGCTAATAGCTATCTGTGCATAAGCTCAGAAATCGGTTTATAGATTTTCCTCATTTTACCTTATTTTTTCTCTTTGTTGCTTGTCAGGTTTTTTCCTAGGTTAATTTAAATACGAACAGATGGAAGTTCTAAACTAATATTAAACCACTGCTTCAGGGCTAATTACTGTAAGAGAGTCACAGTCCCAGTTCTCGGCAGTGTATGCTTCTCCCTTTGCTTATATTCACTGGCCTACAATCACTCACAGTGCCTTTAATCAAACCTTCTGGTCTAACCGTGAAATTATCAAATCATAGAATTTTATGAAATATATTTAAAAATAGCATGAAGATAGTTGAACATGCTACACATTCTTTCTTTCATAAAAACTAAACAGCATTTATTCTGCCTTAACAGAAGCATCATGGTGCTGCATTACAGGAGGATTGCATTCCCTGGACAAAACTCCTGAGTAATGAAGACCTAGAGCCTGGTGTCTGGTATGATCAAACTATGAAGCAAAAGGATGTAAAAAGAAAATATTTCTCCTTTAATGTCACTCCTGTCCAGGAGGACATGTAAAATGGTAAATCTATAAGTTAATGCAAAAGGGTACTTGTCAGCTGTGTAAACATGTATATAGGTATATAGCAGTTGTATGACTTGGACTGAAGCATGAATGAGTGGGAAGTCAAACTGGTAATTCCTTCTTCCTAGTCAGTAACGTGAATGCTGAAAAGGAATGAGGAAGAACCTATGAACAATGAAACTTTGTATTGTTTTTCAGTTAAAATTCCACAAAATATTTATAATATTCTATTATAAAACTCCCTGGTGTTTTGTGGTAAATAGCCTCTTAGCAAGGAAGAGATTAATATTGCTGGCATTTTACTCTTTCACTGTTGCTTTATGTTCCTTTCACTCCTCTTTCTCCTTCCATCACTTTTATGAGCCCGGGTGTTTTCTTCCCTGACATAAGCTCAGCTTTACCACTGTGTGTGTCTCATGATACCCAGAAAAGTAAAAAATGCTGTTTTGTACATAACATCTGTAGCCTATGACATTTCTGATAAGACAAGTTCTTCACCAATTTTGCTTCAATTTTCTGTCCCCAGTATGATGAAAGGGAAACAATCCGTCAAGAAAGAAGTGGGAGATGAGAAAATAGAAAGGGAAAATCATTCGAGAGCAGTAACAGAAGTTTTACACATTTGTGCAGTTGCAGAAGAGAAAAAAGAGATATTGCCAAGCAGCAAGAATGACACAGAAAGAGTCTTCCGTGGGAATGTAGCATAGCAGAATGCATAGTATTTTACTTCCGTGAGGCTTTTCTTAATTCAGTGAGAACTTCCATTTGTTTCTTGAGTAGAAGAAGAAAATAGAGGCAAACATGACTGACTCACAGCCCGCAGGCATGATTCCATCCCACCATTTCTATATAGGATTAAAGAAAGCAACATCTATTCTTTTAATTAGCAGCCCGGAAGCAAGGCCTCATAATGAGACTCTGTCTGTCATAGTCTGCTGAATCATGTAGTGGGCTACATGCATATTGCCAGCAAGCTAGACCCAGTCACTGGTAGAGCAAATTTTTTTCAGTCCAAAGGCTTTAATTGTTTTCATGAATTGTATCGTGCTCAGGTTATCTTTTGTCAAAATATACATTGGAAATGTTCTGTGATCCCCTATATCACTATTTCCAAGCTGTTTGGAGTTATCAGCAGTTCATATGAATGAGTAAGTAAAAGCCCAACAGCTCACATCATCTCCAGTGTTGTTAGGGTTATTTGAGTAGTTTTAATTTTGCTGAAGGGAAGGACACAAATAATACGATTATTTTCTGACGAGGTTTTCTCTAGAGGTGAATAAGCAATTATGCGCAAGTGTTAAGAAAGTCTGTGCTGACATTTACTGTTTGATATGAAATTTCTGCTTCTTTCTTCTGCTGTAGGCACCTGTGTGTTTCAGAATTACAGAAAGCTGGGCTTGCTGGACTGTGTGCCTGGAGGAGTGTTCAAAAATGTCACCTGGCCCAGAGTCACACTGTCCTCTGACGTTTCAACTTACTCTCTATACCTTTGCAAATGTGGACTATGTCATTTCTACTGTCCTCTAACTTCTCAGGTATGACCTGCCTCTGCATGTGCAAACTGCAGCTATCTTTGGAATATAGAAACCCTATGCAACTTTCAGACACTCAGGTCTTCTGTTGCAGTCTCTAATACCTGTAGTTTCTTTAACAGCAGCATGAAGGTTCAGAGCCAGGACCTTCCAGTAGCGGGGAGGGTGGTTCATCAAAGCCTGAAAAGCTGCAGCGTCTTTCTTGCTTTTTGATCTTTTGTGTCAGATACTGGGGACTGACATGGTCTCTGCTTCATAATCTAGGAAAATTAGAGACCTTTGTTCACATAGGTCCTTCTACAAAATTGACGCTTCAAAAAGGGGCCTGAATATATGACTCTATACATCTATCCCTCAGCACCTCATGACTAGGACATGTATCTTAAAATATGGTGCTCCTTGTTTTCTGAATCAGAGTCTGCTTGGCTAGTTCTGGTGTGTTAAAATATAAGCCTACTGGAGAACATGAATGGAAGTAATTTTGATGAGTTACATAGGGCTGGGGTCAGGCATTGACTGTTTTTAGTGACACCTACAGCAATTACCTTTTCAGACTTAGTCATCTTTAGCTGAGATCTTTTAAAAAATCTGCAGCTCTGATTTAATCTCTAATATCAACCAATAGTTTCTCCTAATACAGTGGAATTTGTGCTCATATTTTGAAAAGCAAACTTTTATCTTACTGAAAACATGTCAATAAGCCAACATATGGACAGAGCACAACATGAAACTTGGTTCATTAGCCAAAAGCTAAAGGAAACACTGTAAGAACAGATCAAGCTTTCAGTCAGCCTGTCTCTGAGAGACCTCCTATTTTTCTACCAGTCTCTGGCTAATGAAGTTGCTAAGCTAGAGTAGTAAAATTTGGTGAGTTTTTCTGAAAATAGTGCTATTTAAAAAAAACTCACCACAATCAACAAATTCATGCTTTGTGACTCAAGAATATTGTGCAGCAGTGAACTTTTCCATTTATTTATGTGTCCTGTGTGATAAGTACTTTGAATAGTTTTATATTTCTTGCTTTGCTATGTAATTTTGCTATAAAAGTAATGTAATATAGTCGTATATCATTGTTCTGTTTATTTAATAGCTGTCTATCATATTTATCTTGGGATGTTTCTTATCCACATTAAAGTATCCTATTTTATTTAATCTCTTCATAAGGTGATCCATTAGCTCTAATAATAATAATTGTCAATCTTCATTAAGTTTCCTTAATTCTGCTGTATATTTTTTAAGGTGGAGAGAACAATTCATGCAATATTCAAGGATACAGGTAAACCAAGGGATGATGCCGTGATCCTATAGACAGTTTCTGGCTGACTCTTTGATTCTGTTTTAACAATTCATAATCATCATCTTCCTTTTCTTTAAATAACCCTGTCATTGACTGCCTACAATATTGTTATTGCCCACAATAACATTAGGATTTCTGAGTACTGGCTAATTTAGGTGCCATTAGTGTATACCTGTGGTAAAAATTGTTTTTCTTCTAGATACCTTTGAATTTATCAGTGCTGAATTTTATCTGCCACTTTTCTTTCAGTCACTCTGTATCATAGGATCCTTTTGGGCTCATTGCACATATTGTCATTAGTACCTGGAATAATTTTATTGCACCAGCAAACTTCATCCTGTCACTACATCCTTTCTGGATCATTAATAAATATGTTGAGGGACGCCAATTCTCTCACAGATACTTGTAGATCTCAAGAGCTAACTCCCTCCCACCCATTATGAGAAGTGACCTTTTTTTTTTTAACAGTTATATTCATTTGGGGATTTTTCCTTTTGCTATAGAAGAATTTACTTGGTCTTAAGTCTTTCCTGGTCAAACTATAAATTCTTTTTCAAAATTCCTGTAAACTCAATCCACATGTTTGTCCTTCACATGCTTGTGGCTTCCCTAAAGAAATTCTAATTGGTTTGTGTGATACAATTTTTCTGTATAAAAAATATACTGTCTTTTCTGCACTATATCATATATATCATGGCATTTTCTAATTCAGCATATTACTAAAATTTCTGCCTGGTATTACAGTAAGGGTGCTGGCATTGATTCTGCTGGGAGCACAGGTGAACTTTAAATGCACATTTAGGACCTTGCTGTCAGGCGTTCTACACTCCCTGGATATATACTGGTGTTTCCATATTCAACTCCTAGAACTTTTTATGTGACAAATGTGAATATTTGACCATAGACTGTGAAATGTATTTCATTAGTTATAAAAGATAACACACATTTAAGATGAAACCTGACAATGATTATTTGGGAAAGTCTATCTTTCCTTATAATATCTAATTGAGATTAGTAAACTGGAGAGTACAGATTATTTTACAGATTGTAAAGATAAACCAAAAAGTACAAAGGTCAGGAAATGAAAATCACTCTTTGTTTTGCAGCCTTTTTTTGATATTTGATAAACATGTACTCCCCAAATGTAGCATATCCACCCCAGCCCTGCTGACCCAACCTAGCTGAAAAAAAATAACAAACTGAAATTACTCATGACTTTTCCTCAGTTTACTTGAGACACAACAGTGTAAACCTAAAAGGCAACATTAATCAAGAAACATTAACCAAGGGCAGCACTGAACTCAGGTAACAAACTAAATCGCACTTCTTCCAAAGACTACATCTAATACTGTCTAAGGCTTTTTGAAATCATTTTATTTAAAATTCCTTCATCTCTTCGAGGTAAGTGTTACTTTGAGGTTACTTTCTATGGACATAAAAGGATGCAGTTTATAGGAATACATAAAAATTATTGAAATCAGATGTATTTATTCCAAATATATACTCATGCATACTCAGATATAGAATATATTTATGCTAGCAGTACTAGAATGAACTGCAAATGTTTCCAAAGCAGAAATAAAGCTAAAGTGATAAAATGCAACGTGACTGTAATTTGGTAATAAATAACTCTAACATCACTGTAAAATATAAGAAGTAAAACTATCAAATAGACTGTAGATTTTATCTATGAAACAGAAAGTTGATTATATTGTCTTATTTATTTTCATCTTCTAACCTGTCAGGATAGCATTATAGCCTTTTTAAGATGTAGTTCTTGAGTAAGAGTCAATATAAACCAAACTGTGTGGGATTATATATCTTTAGCTAAAAGGATGCAATATGATACAGATCATTAACTCTAAACACCTCATCCATTCATCTTTACAACATACATATTGAGGTTGCTGGATGAGAAATGTTATTGAGGGTATAGACCATTTTTAACAATGATAGAATAGTAAAATAAGTTAAAAAATCAAGTTCCTGTGAATTTTGTGTGAATTGTTTTTTAGTTTAAATAACATTTGCTACATTTACCCCTTCCCACAATTGGTTAGTATATATCACCCTGAAATATAAAATGAGGGGACATTTACTTCGAAGTAATGAAAAAACAAGACTGTATTGTTGTTTTATTTTCCTGGTGTGTTATACATTATATTGTTCTTTTTGTCTTCCCACAAAAATTAATCCTGTAATACAAGGAAACAGCTATCTGGCATATTACTGTCTTCACCTAATCATGGTAAGTTACAGTATGTCATTGCTATTACCTACCATTCATATTAAGATAAATCTCATAACCTTCCAAGGAAAGAAAAGTCCATATTTTTAGGCTTCTGAGGCCATATTTCACTTTCAGAGATAAAAATTTATTTGCTTGCAGAAAACATCCCAGCACTTTCAAAATATAGATTTGCAACTGTGGTGTATTGTTAAAATTTAGTACAGCTTTTACGTATAAGTACTTCACAGCTGTATTTTATAATGGAAAGCATATCTACATTTATAGATTACCCTGCAGACTTTACATTCACTATACCAATTTATTCAGATTTCTTATCTGGACTGTAAAAGCATTTGTTCCTTTCTAGCTAAGGTTAAATAAATGAAAGGGAAGATTCTGTTTCTAAGGTTAATGAAATAATAGAAAATATTAGACTAAATGAAACCAAGAAGGAGAAAATATCTGTGTTCTTTTTACTAATAAAAAACCACTGTAGGATGCAATTGCAAAAAGAGATCATGGTCAAAACATGATTCATTGAGAAAAAATAGCAGCTGTTTTGTCAGGTGTTTACTGGTAAACTAACAGCTGGATTTGAAATCAATGTTATTATTATACCATTTGATTGAGATCAAAGTAGAAGGTTCATTTTCATCACTGGAACTGAGAATTTTTCAGCACTACTGGAGAGAGCAACAATTGATCCAAAATATGTATGATTACTGGTTTTCCAATTGTTCCAAATAAAATATTACCCATAATCATGTTGAGATTGTCTTTGAAATCCTTTGAATAATAACAGCTACTGTCTACAGTTGCTTTTGGGTGCTTTATAGTGCAAACATTGGTATAACTATTTCAAATGTCAATGATATTTAAGCTACTTGTTTAACTGATAAAGATAGCTGTGTTAACAATTCATAATATTTTTTTACTGTAACTCCATTGTTTTTTTCCTTATAAAGTTATTTTCTTTTGTCAAAGCAGACATTGAAAAACCTAGCTTCTCTTGGTATGAGATTGAGATATCCTGAAAAATTTGTCTCCATTTGCCCAATAACATTCACACTTGACAAATCTTGATCTGTCAGTATCAGATTTAGCTGTTTGGCCTTTATTCCCCTTTTCTTCCCTCAGCATGACCCTAGCATTTTATGTATTTGGTGAGAAACTTTTTAGCTCCTTCTTTTTTTTTACTTCTTTGTGCTAAAAACTCATGTGAACATATTTCTTGTATTTATTCCCTTCCTCACAGGTAATGTTGAATATTAGGAGAAGAATTGGTTAATAGAGTTGGCCCATCTCATGTGTGTAAGTACTGTCAACAGTGTATTAAAGTGGTGGAAGAATTTCAGGAGTAAGAGATGGAAGAAGGATGTGAGGAAAAGACTAGGGGAACAGGAAGATGATATTTTTTTTTTTTTAAATCCATATAATTTCAGTGAGGCACAGTGTCTCGCTGCCACGTCAGCTTATCCCAAAGGATGCTAAGCACCGACACAATGGTGCGAGCAAATATTTCCAATTTGCAGTACTACAGGCTATATTTCAGCCAATGCACCTTGAATAGTGCTATATGGAACAAGGATTCATGAAATTCGGAGTTGAGCATGAAGACAGTACAATGCTTAGCAACAAGTGAAGTTAGAATCAGTTGTAGGATAATGGATACCAGTCAAAACCCAGGTTATTTCTCTTCAAACTGCATGTAACTGTAGTTATCTTTTACATTATTGTTCATGAAGCATTCTTTAAAAGAAAAAGCAGTACATATGTCTTAAACTTCAATGGAAATGTTCAAGCATACTCAAAATGGCAGAGTTAGAGTTTCTGGGTTTTGTCCAGGTGTTTGTGTGCTGTTTTGTCCATCTTTTGCTGCTCATATTAGGCAACATCAAGTCTTAGCAGAGTAACCTCTGCTATGCTTTGCAAGATCACTGGATGGATGTTTTTAGGCATGTATCCCTGAAACAGAAGAGCCCTGAGTACATCTCGTTTGTACAAAACCTCTAAAAGTTACTTGCAATTTACACCCAGGACAGCAATAATTAAACCAACTGAAAATGCATGATGATGCTTTTTCAGTGTTCATTTGCATTGTTTTATGTTACCTTTTGTCTCTCATGTTTCCATTCTGTATATTTGCAAGTGAAATCCCTCTTTAATATAGTCTTTCCTTTTCAAAGAACCTATTGAATTTTCCGACTGTAAGGATTTAATAATAACAATGAGTGATGATTAGGGTTACAAAAATGCCTTTTCTACCCTCAAAGCATCTCTTCCCAATGGCAGATAGGAGGAAATAGTCATTGCACCTAATGACAGAGAACAGGTAAATCTTCAAACCTTGTGGCTCTATTGTACTCCCTCATATCATCTGCTGCTAATATTTAATCCTTTCAGAAATCTTTTGACTGGCCCTTTCTTCTCTGAGCTTCATTTTTCTAAATCTTTTCATGCCTTTTGATACAGTTAAGAAGATTAGACAGACTTAGGAACAAAATTTCTTTCTTTCTTTTTTTTTTTTTTTTAACACATGAAGACTACAGGGTGTCTCATAAGAACAAGCTATTTTCTGAAATTACAGTGATTGTGTCAGCAGTCTGTACAGCCATGTGGCACTTAACTCCTAATGCGTTGTCCATTTGTCTGAAGGAGTCATTCCCTTGAGTTCCTAGGGGTTAGGACCAGGCCTTTTCCATTCATTACTCTCCACATTTCATAATTTCTTAATTAAATAGAAGTAGTCCAAGCACCAGTGCCATGAGATACTGAATTTCTACCAAAGATATATAGAAAGAACATCTGTTCAATCCTTCATCATGTATGAGGCTCCCAACCTGTGGTATTGTTAGCACATAAGGTGTGCTGCCTTTTTCACAGAGGGTGACCATGAGGCTTTAGAGCTGGCCTAGGTGTGTAACACAGAGGAATGCTTCTCCCAAGGGAGCCACTGGCTTCCTCTTCATCATATGCGGAAAACTGCCTGAGCAACAGCTACAAAAAAGAAGAGATGCTTAAAAGGCTTAATTCCCTTGATTTTGCCTCTAGGTTTCAACAGCTTGGGCACTGAATGCTGCCATCCTCAATGGCTGTGGTTGGCACAGAGCTGTGCCAGCAAAACCCGCATTGGGCTCTCTTTAGGAGTCTCTGAATTATGGCTTCTGAAAAGTGCTGCTCCCCCACGTGCACTGCATGTTTGTTGAATTGTCTCATGTTCTGTATATTTCTGTGTCACAAGAAAGTAAGATAATATTAACTTTAGAAAAAAATTTGTTCTTATAGCACACAATGGTGGAAGAATAACTGTTGGAAGGCAATAGATATACTATTTTGCAATCTCAGTTTGTGGTTCAGCCCAAATTTCTGTCTGACCTCGGCCAAACCGAGTTCTGCTGCTTTTTGGCTTCAGAGAATAGATAATCCCAAAGATAATTTGCAAATGAAGTCTTTTAATGACTGTGAGACATGCTTGTGCAAATAAAAGCCCTAAAAGAGTTTATCTATATAATATGCTTCCAATAAATATTAAAGTTTCTTTAGTTTTTTGTTACAGTTCACTCATAATCAGACTTCAAAGTGTAGAGAAGGCAGATGCCTGCCTGTTCACAAATGTTTTTATGGTTTCATATATCCCACAGGAGGTCTGAGTTAAGGTTTACATGTAAGTGGTTCACAGAACCGCAGAATATGCTGAATTGGAAGGGGTTCTGTAGGATAATAATGCTTAGCAAATTTTCTTGCATTAGCATGTTAATCCTGATAGGGCAACTGCAAACCTATGGCCTGAAATTTGTAAGTGGTGCAGGGGACCTAGATCCCTAAAAATGTGTGATTTAAACCCATCAAAAATGGTTGGATTTTCAGTATGTTTAGCACCTACAGCTCCTACTAGTTTAAACTTCATTAACTTATCAAAATACACAGTGGGAACATCAGCACCAGTAGTAGAACTAAAAGATTCTTTCCAGCCAATACAGCATTCATGCCACAGATCTCTTACTACAGTGAAGCTTGATAGCAAGAAAAGCTCAGCGTACACCAAAGATCTTAATCATAAATAATGGAGAGAAAATAAGATTTTGAGTTGATTGGAGTCTGTGACTATATTGATCACAATTCTAGTAGGCCTTTGTTTACCCCTTTGGGATTGGTTCCCCTGTGCAGTAGGCACTTACCTGCCCTTAGTAGTCAATAATCTTTAGAGTATTCAAATTCTCTTCAAATTCTCTTTCTGGAATGACATGAAATAACCTTACAATGCAATCAGGCCCCTGCAATGAAGATTTTAAAAGATAAAGCATAGATAGTGTTGTTCCCTATGGAACGTAACTGATTCAACTATTTATCTTCCTACTACAGGAGTGTATTCCTGCACTGGAAGCAAAGAGGTAGTTGCAGTAAAATTGAAAAAGTAAGGATACTGAGCGATAATGTACAGTAGTAAATGCAAAAGAAATCTGCAACATCCCATGAGAAGATGGTAACCAAAGTAGGTTAAACAATTAAATATTTTCATTTTTGCAGTACATAAAAAGTGAAAAATTAATTCAGAATGACCTAAACATGTTTTGCAAAGGGCAGTGCTATTGGAGCAGAGTACTAATGATTCAAGAATGCTGCTCATATTTGTGATATCCACTGTTGGCAAGTTGTCTACAGTATACACATTATTGGAATATCATTAATGTTAAAGCATACAATATTCTAAGATTAAATTTATAGAATGTTCAGACATTTTGATTTTGTTTTAATATTGCTAATCATAGATCTTTTAAAAAAATGTGATTAGTAAGACTATATGTTACATATTTAAATCACCACTACTCCTCTATTTCACAGTAACTAAGAGCTCTGGGCAATAATAAAATGTGAGTAATGACCCTTTCCATTTCAGCTCTGTAAACAAGAGGTAGAAATGCTCACTGTTTATGAGAAAATTTTGATTGGGGAAATGAATAAGCAGTAATTGTTCTGCATTAAGTAAACAAAGGAAACTATAATATTTTAATACACTCTCCATTTTATTACAGCTCAGTTAGATATTCTGATCAGCTGTGACAGGAACTGAGTGAATTGGCAGCACCCAAAGGTGCTGTTTGTTAGTTTATTATAACAATTAATGATGATGTGTCAAATTATGTCACTTCATATGTTGTATGTCTTTGTATTCGAATACCAGTAGCAAAAGAGTGTTGTTCACTTCCCCTTTTCAAAGTTAAGCTATTCATGTATTAATGTCTGGTTTTCTTTCCCTCCCTTTTCGCTATAATTTGGATTAATCATAGGGTAACTGTGTAGGCAGACAAAAATAGACACTCATGCATATGTTTTCCCACAACCACTCCCAGACTCCTGTTTCCAGATTCTTGTGCTTCTGCACTGAGATAGTTAAATTCTGTGGAGATTATTTATTGTCCGTTTTATATAACATTAGTGCTTGGAAACCCCACTAGAATTTGCTTTTCAAGTGGAGATTACATATATGTGTATGTGTCTAGATTAGCACGTAAATATGTATTATGTATACAGAGATGTGTATGAACACATGTACGTGTAAATTCATAAAATAAAACAGTTGTTCTTAAAGCTAAGGGACGGCCATGTCTAAGGACAGAAAGAAAGGATTAATTTCTTTTCAGCCCTGAGGACCAAAACATGAAACCTCAGGTGATTTGCCCAGTGCCTGAAAGTAATGTAGTGTCACCAAGAGGAGTGTAGCCTACATCTCGTTCACTACAGGCCTCAACTGTTTCACTGTATTTTTCCTCTCCAGTAATATTTCCAATTTGTTCCTCCAGCCTCATGTGCCAGTGGTACCCTAACTTTTATTAAAAGTCTTTTTGAAGTCAAATATCCAAATTCAGAGTTGATGGAAGGAAAAGCAATTTTCCTGAGTTTGACTGTATTGAACTGATACCAGTTCCCTTATTAAAAATTACACAACTGAATGACCACTTTAGTGTCTATTTTTAACATTTTTCAAGTGTAAACTTTGAATCATTGAATTTTTATTAAATGGGAATGAAATTTGATCCTGAATAGATGAAATCTTTCTGACAAAGGTGAAATTAGGGAGAAAATTATGCATATGTGAGTAATGTGACTATTATTGCCTTGAATTTTCCAAACAAAATCCAGTTTGCTGCCAAATACAAAATTTAGTTTGTAATACTCTCCTAATAACTAGTCAGAAAAAATGTTGTATTAGTTGATTTGCTGTTCTCAGAGGTTGTTACAGGATATTTCTGCGATTCAAAAAGTAGTTGGGAAGGAACATGTCGGAATTCACTTTTTTTGTTACATAAATTTATTTATGTTATTATATAGTGTCCAGTGTTCATGGTAGCAGCAGTGAGGGATTTGAAAATAAACAGAATACTCAAAAATAAATATAAGCATGCGCAATCTCCTAATTTGCAAGAGGAAATTCAAAGGGATTGCATCTGTGAGCCTGCAGAATGTTCTCATTGATGCTAAAATCCTGCCACAGATCCTGAAGTCCCCCTTGCCTAGAATTCAGTGCAGCTGCTTTTCTCAAGATGTGTCTGCAGATCTTGTCTGGAGTCAGGACCTGTTTCTCAGGGTCACTGCCACCAGGGCCAGGTCCCCAGTATTTTCCTAAGACGAGCTTTTGCTTTCTGCTCTATTAGTGATAGATGGCGGTGGTATCCCTGGGCAGGTGATGCTTAGTCAGACATCTTTTCAGATCAGTCTTTTCCAGCTTCAGTTGCAAATAAGTAATATGAATGGAAAATAAACATTTTCCACTTGAACCAAAGTGACCGTCTTTCGATGAGCTACATGAGCATCAGTGTGCCACTATATGAAGTGATTACAAGGAAAACTAATCCAATGAATTGCAAGGATAAATATGTTCTCAGAACACCTGGCAACTTTCAAAAACTATATGCAAACAGCTACATACATAGTAGCAGAAAATTTCATGGATACGCCCTCATTGCAAAATCTTTAGCATAAACCAGTTGATTTTATAGTTTGCATTTTGTACCTTATTTATGCACTCCTTTATTAGAATTTCTGTGTTTCCAGTAAAAGAGAACAAGAATGTTTCAAAATAAAGTGGAACACGTTTAGTTACCTTAGCCTTGTTTTGCAGAACGACTTTTCTTTTTTTAAAATCCAACAGTAGTACAGAGAAAACTGTAAATGTGTGTTTCACCTGGATAATCCACTGCCAGTTGATTCTGATAATAAGATTCAAGAATTTTGTTGGAAAGGCATCCTTTGGGAAATCTATCTAAGAAATCTTAGGAGGATCTAATCATAACATGTTAATACTTAATAAAAGCTGATAAAAACTTCCTTTTCTTGACTGTGAAAGTGCCGCTATAATCAGAAGGAACTGTGGCTGTATTTTTTCCCTTTTAAACAATATGGGCAAAATTTAAAATGCGTAGAAAGTTATCCTACTTGGAATTACACTTCTCAGAAAAAGAATAGTTCCAGCTTTTGGATTGTGAAGTGTTTGGAAAATCATGATGACGGCATTATGACTACAGAGAGAGGAAAGCAATGGTGAACAATAATGCAATTGTTTGAAAGGCCTAGTAAGTTTGGATTATGACTTCTGCCTCTTTAATATTTCAGATCCTCTAATCTTTCAGTCGGTGGACATAACAGAATTTCCCTTAAGAATTACTAGGAACTCCATGAGGCCAAAAGTCTCAATGAAATTATGTTTCCTTTAAATATCTAAGCAAAATGTATCTGTAGAATTGGGTTTAAAAGCAGGTGATTGTAACAATTATGCAAATCAGCAGTGACGATGAAGAGTAACTCAGATGTGCCAGTTTATTGTGCTCTGAAGGCCGTTTCTTTATTGACTCATTTAAAAGGGCAGCACCTGTAAATAGCACAGAATGTTTAGAGCCACCCAGCTTGAAAGTTCCTGTTAATTTCTTTACATTTCGGAATCAGGGATATGAACACTGTCTGGCAGAGATAAATTAATCTGGTGTTATGAGATAGAACATTCTTTAATTGCATTTTAATTAATTGCATTTATGCTTTTAGACATGGAAATTATTGATGCTTAAGATGAAATCTGAGAATTAATAGGACCTGAAGTATTTTGCTGTATTTATTATTTCTGGCAATTCATCACTTTTTCAGCTGTGACTACTCAAATGTACTGCCATGAATCTTCATCTATCTAACTAGATCATAAATCTTTCATGGGGTCTAAACTTGAGCTATAGATCCTGGTCACTATGAAAATACATTTTGTTTCAGTGTATCTTTTATATTCATTAAAATGCACTGCATTTTGTATAATTTTACTAAGATTTTACATTCACAAAATAGAGGGTGATTTTTTTGAGTTTCTAGAATGCTAATTCTGACATTGGTAGCTCATGCTATAGACCAGTGTTTCCCAGTAATAATTCGTCTCTATGGCTGTTACTAATGTGGGGTGAGTTTAAACTGGATGTTATAATAATTTAAGGTTTAAGATTGAATTTAACCTTAACGTAAATGTTCCTTTTACCATAGAATGGTTAGCATCTAAATGTGAGTAGAAATAAGCTTCAATTCATAATCCAAGTTGTCTGATATTTAAATGTAATCAAGGCCTCAAGTTATTTGCCAAATCAGCACCATTAACATCTGTTATTTGTATTCAAATAGACATGTATGGATGTGTTCAGGACTATTTTGATATTGCTTCAATCATCATCTCTTTAGTCGTCAGATCCATTGTCAGACCATAGTACCTTGTAGAGTTTTTCCAAGAAAACTTGATTAGAGTCCTCAAGTATTTCAGGAAAGATTGGGATAAGCAAAATGGGTTTAACAAAACTTCCTCATCTACTGGCATTTCTGCCTTTTACTGGCATGTTTTGAATAAGCTGCTAGCTTATTTTTATATGCTCGCATACTTACACAGATATTTGCGGCTTTAAGAAGGTAAGATTGTTGGCACAGCAGGTGGTCAGAATTGTAACAAAATGTGGGTAACTGAATTGGGAACTTGGAAAAGACTGGGAAAGGTTTGAAAATAAGGTGAACGTAGGGTTAGCAACTGATTTGAGTGCTGTTCAGTTTTACTGTCATGAGACAGCACAACTGTATTATGACTAGGTGGCTGATTTTGTATTTAAATTTTAATTGAGTTTTCAATATATTAATTCTGTGGGCATGTGCCTGAGTTTAATAATCTTCAAATACACGTTCAGATTGAGCGACCAAGTCAATTATTTCCTCAAAAATACTTATTAGGATTGTGTTGTAGGCATAAAAATGGCAAAGGAAACATACTCATAAATATGCCACTTGTTTCCAAATTAATTTCTCTCAATCTTGGCAGCATGTTTTTTGTTATTGAATTATTCCTGTATTTTAATCATTCTAGTAGTACTACAGTAAATGAAAGTTGCAGCACTCTATGCATTTGCTGAATAAATGAGCTTACATTTACAATGCCACTTAAGTCAGTGTTGTATTCTCAAATGTGGTGAGAGTGGTTTATTTGAATAGTGAACAATGGAACCTTCCTGCAATTTTGGTATTCAGTGACTCGGTATGAAGTGCTTTCTCAGAATTAGCTAGATGATTCTGGTTTGTATTAATTGTGGATGGGAAAAGGGTGGGGAGAGGGAGCAGTCATACATTTTGAACAGCCACTGTCTTGCAAAATCACGTAGCATATTTTTCTTTTTTTTTTTTTTTTTTACCTATTGAGCAGATATGGTTCCTTTTGCACAGAACTTTGAAATGCACTACTACTTAAATTGTTTACTTTTTTATTCTTCACCATTTTAATGAGCAATAATCTAAGACACTTTCCACAAAGGAAGAAAACAAGTTTTCCTTATTAGTGCACGTCCATTTGTCAGTTAAAGAAAGCAAACTATGCTATGTTTGGAAGCACATTTTCACGCACTGGGTAATTTAGCAAATGTTGTCATTGAGAAAGACATATTTTGATCATAATGTGTTTCCTTAATATACTTAATCTGCAAATCATGAGAACACTTCACCTTTTCCTTCCACCCTATTAAACTTCTAACCTTTTTATCTCATCCCTCACATTGAATAATGCCATAAACTAGAAAACCAAAGGATGACACCAAACAGCAACAAAGAATCATTACTGAAGAAGATAAATGTAGTGCCACTTCTGCTGATTCTAATTTACTTAGAATTTAGTGAGGATTATTCTGTCACATCATCCATCATAGACAGATGTTAGGGTGGGGAGCAAAGTAAGCAATTAAAAACATGTTCTTCATTTCAGGTATTTTGTGATTTCTTATTCCATTAGCTTCCATTGACTGCTCCATTTCTGCCAAGTATAAAATAATTTGTCAATTTTTGAGGCTAGAATTAGTGTACCTGAAAGGGCTTGCATAGACAGCCAGAGAGGAGAAAGTATAAATATATTTTCCTTCTAGAACAAGTGCTGCCTTAACAATGGCAGTTGAAGCTTCCTCAGACTGCCCTGTTATTGTGTGCTTTGGTGTAAACACTTACTGATAAAATCTACTACTTTGAAACTCAAGTTCATGGACTTTCACATACACAGTCCACCTGTAGCATTCCCTGTCTGAGGAAGCTATCAAGTGCTATGCAGGATCTCTAAGAGGACTAAAGTATTTTATATGCAGTAAAGACAGTCAGAGCTATACAGACTAAGGTAATAAGTGTGATCAAATTTCATACTCCAAGGAATACACTGCTTGCCTCAGGGATCAGTAAAAATGTAAATCCATATTCTTAGCTTTCATGCTGCCTCGTGCAAGCAGAGCAGCTGTACCAGGGCAGAAAGTCCTCTAAAGCATCAGTTGTTGTCCACTTTTTCTGGCATCAACTGGTATCAACCAGTATTTCAACAAACTAGAACCTATAGAAGGGAGAAAAATCTTCGGTACTATTCAAAAAATGATAATTCAGGGTGGGAGATTTTCTACACTAGAGCAGTTTAAATTAGAAAACATTTTAATTTAAACTCTTGTTTGTCTTCAATTTGTATCACTTCATAATCCTAAATTCTTCAATTCCAATCTCCTAGTTAATATTTCTGCATGTAAATGTGTGTAAATCTGGTGGCATCAATCAGATATTCCCTGTGCTAAATCCAGGGTCATGCAAACCCTCATCGCACCACTTAAATCGAGGAGGTAAACCACTTCACTGGAGCTTGACATCTTATTGTTAAGTACTGAATTCCTTTGTTTCTTGATTTGTGAGATACAAAAACCCTGTGGGTACTTTTGAGCAGGCTGTAGACTCATTTGTGAGCCACAGGGAAAGCCACCTACATATTTTTCTGTCTGTGTAACTGTGGTGAGGAATCAATCCTGCTTACCTTGCCCCAGCCCTCTTGGTGTATCAAGTTGCTGTAGAAGGTGCAATGTGTGTGACTGATGTCTTTGGCATGCACTGGGGATGAAGATTAGGGTTTAGTTTAGGGGTATCAAATTTCTGACATTCCTTTTAACCATAAATAGGAAAAAAGTTGTGAGATAACAGCAAGCAACTTAGCAAAGAGCACTAGGGGGAATTTAATGCTTTGAAATGTTATTGTTGAAATCAGCCTACTCGTTTGTGACAAGTATAACTGCACCTGATGAAGTTACCTGGTAAATAAGTGCATTTTTGTGATGGTGCTGAGGATCCAGCAGGTGTTACTGACCCTGATTGTCCTCACCTGGGTGGTGAGTGTTATTGACCCTGACTGGTTCCACCTGTGTCTATTTAAGGGCTTATTAGCCTCGTTCTAGACCTTCTGGACATTCCTCTGAATTTCCAAGCCTGTCTTTGGACCTCTCCTTTTTGAGAGCCTTCCAGCCCCTGTTGGTTCATGTGTTGGTGAGGTTCTTGCCCACCAGCATTCCCTGGGTGTTTGCTTTCTCTGTTCCTGCAGACCTGTTCCTGGTCCCAGTGTGTGATGACTCAAAGGCAGTGCAATGATCCCCTGAAAAGAACAGGTATTTCTGTGTTTTCTTTACCTGGTTTTATTTAAGGCTAGTTTCTGCTTTGCTTACCTCATTAAGACATGGCCTGAGGCCTCTTGAAGTGATGAGGAGCAGTGAATCTCCTCAGGGGGTGTTTTTCAGGTCTCCATCTGCCTGGTTTGGTTTTGGAGCTTTCCTGGCCTGTTTCAAATTGATGTCCTGAACCCTGAAATTTTCTGAAAGGCTTTGTGATTCCTTCCTTATTTGTTTTTTGTTTTGTTTTTTTTTTTTTTCCCTATAAAAAAGCCCAGCACAGCTTGTGTTTCCATTTGTTTATCTGTAAAAATTTGGGGGTTTAGGTGGTGTGCTCTAGATATGACGTGAAATGTTAACTGGGATTTTTGGCCTTCTTTACGTGTAATAAATTGAGATAACTTGCTAAAGTCATTGATGTACCAATGCAAAAGTAGTTTTTGATCAAGTTTGATAACTTTGTTACTTTTCTACTTGTGTGTCCTCTTGTTTTATCTTTGATAGCTCTTCATTTAAATTTTGGTGTTTGCTTTGTTAGTTTTAAAAGAGGATGTATGTATGAATGAGTGCATTTGTGGAGGTTCATATAAAGTCCTTGAAAGATGAGCTGGTGAAAAGCTCAGACTTGGGGATGATATTCAGGACTCAGAGAAAACTGTGGTGGTCTGTGATCAGACAAAGGTGGCCTGTGGACAGACAAAGACGGAGGGATAGGAGAGGGCTGATGCAGAGAGGAAGGTCGTTGCTGCCTGGTGGCTGCTGGCAGAAATGAGGATGGAAATGTAAGTGTTGTAACTGTGAGCTCAGTGTGAATGCCACAGCAGCTTCAATCAGGGAAACTGTACTGGTAATGGAAATAAATAGTGTGCTGTAGATTTGCAGAGGAAAACAGTTGTAGAAGGACAGAGAGTAAGATGTTAACTGCACTGGACTCATAAATGCAGCTTAAATACTGAGCTGAATTGCAAAAGGCAGAAGTAAAATTAGCTGACTTAAGAAGGGAACATGGAATGCTGAAAGTGAAAAACAAGGAGACTGCCTGTCTATAGAGTATGGTAAATTAATGGAATTGCAGCTTTCCTGGCCATGGCCCTGTAGCTACCCATCTGAATATCTAAAGCGCAGTATGTCTGGAGTAAAAAGGCAGCTCTTCCCTGGTCTTTGCTAGGGGAGGTACATTCTGCAGGTCTTAAAGCACTATCCAAAAGATAAATAAGAATGAACTGATTTTAAGCATTAGTATTCATAATGCTGCCTTGTACTTCAGGGGTATTTTTGTCACTGATTTCATTATTACAACATGGCAGCATGCTGAACCATTGCTCCCAGTGCTTTTTTCTCAGGGCTCCCTGTGCTTTTCATGAATCATTTGGTAGATCTAGAATGTTTGCTGCCACAATTACATTTGTTCTTTAGATTATTCAGGTGTGACTGGGGAAACAGAATGAAGAGTTTGCTGGTATAGCTTCACCATGGTGGTTGTAGTTTGTGCTGGCTGGACAACCTTAGATTTGCTATTAAAATCAGCATTTTATACTTTGTACTTCACAGCTTCTGTACTGAGACTCAGATCACCTGGGTGGCTGCTGCTGGTTTTATAGCATAATTGAGTAGTCTCAGCAGCATCTTACCAGCTGCTCCAAGAGGCTTTAAGCTCCATGTATACACATTTCCTGGGATTTTGTTTTACAAAGAGAGGGATTATTGTCTTATTCATTGTAATCACTTTAAGTACTGTAGGCCTGATTCCTGACTGCCTTGTACCTTCTGCAGTCATTTACAGCTGCCTAAAAGAACTACAGTATGTGATGATACTAGAATGGCTGTGAAATTATTACATTTGCAGAGAGATTGATTGCGCATTGCATATGGCAGTGGAGAGCCAGGGCATGTGCAGAGTCAGTAGAAAGTCAGTCCAAGTATTAAGTTATTGCTGAGGTATAAGTGGATACATAGTAGAAAAAGGTAGCAGAAAGGAAAAAAAGACAGCAGAGATTTTATATTGTGATTCTAAATAAGGTTTCTATTCAAATCTGTCTTCATGCCTGCTGTATTGCTGGGGTTTGTTGGGAGTTGTATTGATCCTCAAGGCAACCCTGACTTTAGACAGTGCTCTGTGCTGGGGCATTTGTTTTTTATGGGGTTTTTTTCCACATCTTTTTCATCAAGTATCTTCATCTTTCTGCAGTCTGCCATGCCAGGAGTGTGCCAGGTGTTTGGAACTGGTTGCAGGCAGTAATAAGTTTAAGTAAACATACAAGCAAATCTCACACTAATATTTGCAACCAAAATCTATCTTCAGTGGACTTTAAAAAAGGAAACAGTAAACAGACTTCTGCTAGCTGCGCTAAAACTTGGATTAAACTTGTGAAACACCAAAGTGTGAGGTGGTTATGGCTATACTGCTTCAGAGATAAAATTTGACTGGCAGGATTTCTCTACCCTGAGAGCTAGTTCACTCCAGACAGAGCAAAGTACAAAGAGCACAGAGACCTGGGGGTTCAGGTGGATGCCTGAACCAGAGCATACAAGATAGCCCTTGGCTTCTGATTAAGGCAAATCCCCTTGGCCCATGTATATCTGGTTAAACCTGAATGTTCTAGCCCTATTTCCACTCAAGCTGTAGATAGGTATTCTTACAAGTGTTGGGGGGAAAACTAAGTTGCTTTGTCTCTTAAGGGCAGCTTTATATGTCACTGTCTATGACTCTGATAGCACAAAATGTCTCAGTCTTAAAATGTCAAATCTTAAGTATGATAAATAATCCTAAATTGTATTAACATTTATTAAGGGCAATGTGCAGCGTGTATTTCAGGGATTTTTGTAGAAGTTTAACTAAATTTCCATTTAAGAAATCACAATATTATTATTATTGTTGTTTGAAAGTGCCATAATTCGAAGGTTATGCTGTTGTCAAGGCAAAAGGTTCCATATTTCATTTTCAACCAAGCCTGACTGATTAAGGGTGTTGGGAAGAATATGTTTTCCATCCAGAATCTTAATTAGATTGACTTTAGCTCACGACAGGAGATTCTGCCAGCTGTCAGCTACTGCTTGGATCTCTTACTAATTAAAACTCTGAGGAAGCTTATTAAAGGTGTTCAAAAAGCCAAATCTTCCTTTAAAATATCTCTGGCACTGCAACAAAGAATGTATGACAGTGATATTCAGCATAGATAACTTGTCTTTTGCTTTTCATCTTTGCTGTATGCAAGTTACATTACCTGGCTGTATAGGCCCTTCATTCAAAGCCCTTACCTGTCATCTTCCTGTGAAAGGACTAAAAGGGGCATAAGGTGAAGTTTTGCTGATAGTCAGTTTAGATATATCTGACATTCAGATTTTCACATACAATGAATATAAACTGGTACTATAACACTTCTCCTGAGGTTTAATTTCTGAGGCAGCAATGTCCTGTAGTTTGTCAATATTTTCAGTGTTAAAACAGATTATGATAAGACTTGTAATTAACAGCATTGTTGTGTTGCAATTGACGTTCTTAATTAGATGCTGCAATGGGATTATATCAGTATTTTAAAGCTGTTCCTGTATACCTGTTTCAGTATGTTTAAAAAAAAATTCTCCTTGTATATCTAGTCAATTTTTTAGGTCACTAAATATCCTAAGCTACTGACAAAAAAAAAATTTTGGCAGCATCTCAATTCCACTGGGTACCTGGCAAAATAACTCTTAACTTGTGTAGGCTGTCTGCAAAGGCAAAGTTTTGCTATTATAACTGCATTTTATCTTCTCACGTGGAGATAGATGATAAAATTCAAAGCTTTTGTGGAGAGCTAAGTTACTGCAACAGCAAGAGTTTTCAGATGGCAGGGACATTGAAGGGATGGGAAACAACATTTAGCTTTCCAGAAGGTGACTGAACTACTCTCAAATTGTAATTTTGTCCACACATGGATTTCTGAGTCACTTGCTGGCTTCTTGGTAAGGAAGTTAGGGGCTATGAGAAACAGTTCTGTGACAGACAGGAAAGCTCTTGAAGTTATTCTCAGTAGATGTCTGCTAAGAAAATTAACTAGCCATAATAAGTTCTCCCATGGGTTCTGGAAGGTGGCATGTAGTAAGATTTCTGATCTCTGGAAGAAAAAGCTTAGAGCTGCTGCCAAGATTTAAGGTAACCTGAGGTTACTAAGGAGTGTGAGATCTGGAATTTCTCCAGAAGAGAAGTTAGTCCCTTTGACTTCATGTATGACCTTTCTCTGGTCCCACCGTCACTCATGATGGCAGGTGCTGCTGCTTCTGTTGTCCTGGCACCTCACAAACATTTAAGACAGCTTCCTATTTTTCTTCTGGGTGTTTATCCCCATGCCAGGTGTGATTTTATTGATGCTCAGGCTCTGATTATGAACTTTACTGGTGCTCCTTTTTTCCAGCCAGGAGACTGTCTGGCAGCACCTATCTGGATGGATGGATGTGCAATGGGTTTATCTGGCTCAGCAGTGAGGTAGCTGAAGCCATAGTCATGCACTGATTTCTTTTTTCTTGCAAGCTTTCTGTTGCTATTCCTATATCTCCCTTAAAATATATGCCTTTTGCAAATAGTTCCAAATGTTCATGCTGAACCTCTGTAGTCCTAGATACTTATTTGCAGCTAGGAATTGGTTTTGCCCAGTATTGCATTTGTTCATTTCCTTATTCCTAATCCATGACAGACTTTGAGTCAATATTGCATTAATCATATTTTTCCCACTGTTTCTTCAGTTAGTCATGATGTCATGTCAATGGTACTTATTTTCTGTAACATAGCTGTAGTTTCTATAAGGTGCTAAAGCAATTCTTCAAGCATTTAACAACTTAATAGGTTAATTGAAGGGTAGGTTTTATTAGTTGAGTTTCACACGGTGAGTTCCATCATATACTTTGAGAAAAGATAGCATGATTATTGAAGCCTGTACACCTAATAAGCTTGGTTGTGTGCACTGCCAGAAAGAAGAATCAAAGTTTTTTGGGGGGAAAAGATGCCACAACAAGCTTACTTGAACACTTCTAAAAGAGTGGATTCGAATTTATGCAATTCTGTTCCTTGACTTAATAATAGAAGCACATTCAAGAATGAGATTATAGAATCTTATTTCTTCTTAAGAAAACCTGCTTGGTGTGTGTTTCTGTATTTTTACATAACTTCTTTCATTTTGACCCACTTCCTTTCTTCCTCTAAAAGAAATGGAGCTTCGGTTCCTGCTATTATAATGGACTATATCTTTTTCTGGAATAAAGTTCCACATTTACTTATTAGGCAGCTGGTTCATCTAAGCACATCTGTGTCTCAGTTATTTTTGTGTTAAAGGTGAATAAAAAATAATTTCTTTCTTAAACTGCACAAAAGAAACGGTGAAATTTTATAGTGATTAAAAACTTCACTAGAAAGGCCCTAGATATTTGTGTATTAATTGACTCATCATCTGGGCATACTAAACTATTCTAACACCATAATACAGGTCTGTCAGAGTCTTAACTTGGTAGGGTAGGGTTATTTTTAGGTATTACCATATGGGAATTTGGTAATGTTTTATTGCCTTAGAAGCAAAATACATCCTAAAATTGTCAATGCATCCATACGAAGTTCCCATGGCAAGCAATGACATCTGGAGTACTGAGTGGTACGGTTGGTAACTCTAGCAGTGTGTGCTTAACTTGCATTGTTTTGATCTAATTAAAACTGCATCATTAGAACCTCAAAATGATAGTTATCAAGTGCTGCATCTTGCCCTGCATCTGCCCGGAAAGTCTGCAATCATGGTTCTGCATGAATCTATATGCTCAAATGCAAAAATCTGTGCGTTTACATGAGTTGGTGTGAAATCTGCAACTGTCATATTTTCTTCCCACATCTAGGTATATCTCTGTGCCACTCCAGACCTTTTTCAGCAGCATATTTCCCAGTTTTCACATCAGTGTAGGTACCAACTTAGCTCATCATACAGTAAGTTGCAGCAAGGAGATGTTATATTTTGACCTGTGATAGCAATACAAGGTAATACAACATAAATTGTGAAATTCAGCAAGGTGCTCAGATAAGATAAAAACTGCTTTTTTTTTTTCCCAAGTAATGTGAAGACATGCAAATAAAATCCAGAAGATATTGATCTCTTTTATAGGTTAATTGTTTTAAATGATTTAAGTTCTATACTTTAATCACTGTATTTTATTGAAGTTTGATCTGAGGAGTTACCACTTTGAACTAACAGCAGGCTGAGACTGTTAACAGAGTGTGAGTTCCAAGCTCTACTCTAAAACACATGGTTTGTATTTTAAATTCGAAATTTGCTGTCCAGCAGAATGGTAGCTCTGCTCTCCCAATCTCTGCAGAAGCCTTGGCAACCCAGGCTGGTGCCTGCCCTTGGGAAAGGGCCAGAGCCATGTGGGGCAGCAACTACAGCAACAGAGAGACTCTGTCCCCAGCCTGACTCCCTTGGGCATTCACTCCCCTGTTTGTTCTTGGCCTGTCCTGTGACTCTCTTGTCTTGGCCCCACACTGTCTCTGTGATGCCCTTGCTTTGCCCACTGCCAACTAAGGATAGCTGCTCATCATCTTGTCAAGAATTTTCTTCCCAGTACCCTTGTGAGGGAAGTGCATTTTTGTTTACATCAAGTAAAGGGCTTAGGATGACAGGATGTGGGTTTTGGTTGCTTGTTCCAGGTATCAGAATGGGCTAAGTCCTTGCTTCTGAGATCTGAATGCATACTCAGACACAAGACTACCTTTCTTCTCTGCTAGATTGAAGAGAGTCACTATTCTCACCTTGAGAGAAATGCTCCAAAACTCAATTAAGGCAGTACTGATAGATGACCTTTTCTGGCTTCCAACATTGGGAAGCAAAAGAAATCAGCAGGAAGAAAACTCTTGTGAAAGTAATACCTGACTTATTGACAAGCAGTGTCATGTGTACATTCAATTCTATCCATTTGGACCTTTTTCTGGTTTACGGTCTTTTATGAGAAATTATCGCTCCTGCTCTGCATTGTTTGAGTAGTTGAGAGTTTATAGATTCTATGCAATACTGGTTTTTTTTGACTGTTAAACTCATTTGCTCTTATTGTGCAGGTAAGGCATGCTAGTGAAGGGGATCATTTAGACAATGATTAATTTCTTAAACAACAATTTAGTACTTCAAGTATAGAAATAGTGTATAATTCATCTTGATACAACTTGACCCTTCAGGTAGTTCACCTTGTTGCATCAGAAAAATAAACCTCATACTAGTCATGTTGCTTTCTTGGGAAAAAAAATCTCTTATGTGATACAGGAGTAATGAAAACCAGTAAGTGTCATGCTGTGTTTGTATACTGGATGGTCTTGTATTCTAATAACATGTGCCATAAGAACATTATGTGCCAGTTTTATAGGAATGCCTGTGGAGAGTTTACCATTTGAATGTTTCCAGTAACATTTTCATAGCTTTAGTGAAACTATGGGGGAAAAATAGAAAAAGTTGAGTCCTTTTGTTTGCTTCATAATGCCTTCCTTGGTTTTTCCTCCTCTTGATGTCGCAGTTTAAAATAATGCTCAAATGCCTTGGAAATGTTAGGGGTTACAAATGGCTTTTCTCTAGCTTTTGTTAAACAGTAGGACAGAATGGCTTCTTTGAAGTTTGCAGCCTTTTCAGAATATTTTGAAACTGAAACCAGTTTCCATAAGTGTCTTGAAGGACTGGACTACCAAAAGGCTAATAGGATATATAAACAAGTTTCTGGAGCCCAAGGGATGTGCATTTCTGTTTTATATTAGCAGAAAATTTCCTCTACTCAAGATGTATCAGGAAATTTCTGCACAGAGTACAACAGTGAAAAGGCAAATTGTATGTACAGTGTTTGAAAGCACACTTGTAATTAACCTCCAAAGTTACTCTGCTATTCAGTTAGTGTAATTGTTGATGTTATTGATAAGTCCTTTGATTTTATAGAAGCTGTAATAAACACTGTTTTTCTATTGCATTATTGCCAAGATGCATCATTTTACTGTTTTGACTTTTGAAGAACTGCACAGTAGAAGGAAAGAAAATAAAGCTAACATACAACAAAATTTTCAAGTGTAAATTTATTTAACTTTTTTTATTTTTATGTGGGTATGGCAAACTTTTTCTGGCCATCTTGTGTAGTATTTGCTCATATTTAGTACAACTGATTTCCTTTTATGCAAGCACTTCAATTACAGGAAGAAATTGAAATAGAAAATTAGCTTCTTTTTGGCAGTTAAGTTGCAAAATGAAAAATGTTGGTGTTAATGTCTATAAAGGGTTTGATCAAAGCTAGGCTGCTGCTTTAACTTTGCTGCCTAGAGAAGCAAAGTATGTTACTGTCAGCTCTTATTGTAAAGGCATATGTATGTTGTGAAGATGAAAAAGACAAAGCAATGGTTTGATCTATTTAGAGGTTACATAAGTCTTCAGATGGTATTTCCAATGCTCCTTCCATTTTAGTAAGCCTACTATGCTAAGGTATACAGGAACCTCCTAGTCTTTAAACAATGGAGTTTACAATATAAATATCAGTGTCTTGCATGGTTTCCTTAAAGAAAGTGTAAATGGGGACATAAACAGCTGTTTGATTTCTGCTGTATCTTTTCTTCCTGATCCTCCCACTGAGATTTATAGGTCTGTATCACCTGTGCACTTAGACAATCATCCTTGCTAGCAATTTTAGCCCCTCTATAGAGAGTTCAACTTACACTAGCCAAAGTTCTCCTATCCCCTGGTCTCTCTCTGTTTTTGCTAAGAGCAGAGTGTATGGAACATAATAAGTGCTGAATCACTTTCAAGATTGGGAGTCAGTGCAATAATCTCACATGTGTTTTCTGGGGGGGGGGAATTGTGCCTATATGTCCTAGTTCAAGAAGCTTAAGTTACTTCTGACAGAGGAAGAAAATATGGGAGTTTCTGGTTTAAAAGCTTGCAAATTCTTCTGTATATAAGGGAAGGGGACAGAGAACCTTGGTGCCCTGGTCTGTTATCTACAACTTATATAAGGTGCTACTTTAGTGTCATAAAACAGGTACACCTTGAGAGGTCAGCAATCCAGAAGGATATGTCGTGGTGCCATTAAAAGGTCATCTACAATATTTCATCTGGAGGAGTGGCAAGATACTAACTTTAAGAGGCTTTTCTCCTTTCTCCAAACCAAGTCAAACCTAATCTTCAAAAAAATCAACTAAGGGGAAAATATTTTGACTAGTCATTATGATACTAAGTTGCTGTTGTATTTTCATATTGGAATCCTCTATGCCATTACAACTGTTAACACTGGAAAGACAGGTTGTGGTTCCATGGTAACACAGGATCACCTGCTAATAATCATTTAACCCAAAGTGAGTGTGTCCATGGTGATACTTCTATTAAAGTAGTTAGAGCTAGCCCACTTGGTGCTTTATAAAAGGGTTTTTGCTGATAGAAGGTAATATGTAGCACATGATAATTTTCAGAGCAATGTAGATGATAGAGGACTGATTCTAAAACTTGGACATAAAACTTCCTATCTGAAATAGGAACTCTTATAGCACTGTTTTTACTTATATTTGTCAGCTAAAAGTATAGACTCGATCTGTGCAGGCATGCACAGTGTTTAGAGTGAGGTACATGAATGTTGTACTCTGGCATGTACCAGTAGTTCTGGGTCTAATCCTGTGCTGACAGTTTGTGTTCTGTAAAACTGTAGGTAACGTAGTGGTGTATTTGAGTTAGAGGCAGAATAATTTAAATTGTGTCTGTATAATATATACTTCAGCTGAAATTCTTATTGCGCAGAGACTGAATACTTAAGGGTTAAGCTGAATAGGCCATATGTTGACCCTTTGCACATGGATGAAGTTAGCCTAGGGAAAATAGGATAGTAAAAGGTCACAGAATTGTCACATATTCTGCCTATATTAACTTATTGCAGAATGTAAAATCAGAGTTTGTTCAATCTTTCCTCTGAGGAGAAGGGAAGGAAAAGGTGCTGAAAGAGTGAAATGAGATTATAAAACAGATATCAGTGCTAAAATGGGAATGTGACCCTTATTCTTTTTGCTAAAGATTTGTGCAAATGTTAAGCAGCAAACAAGTTTTAAAGTGCTCATCTGTCATGTACAAGCATAGTATTTGATAACTAAGTGCAATGAAAGCACAATGGGTGATGGACATCAGACAGGATAAAACTCAGTGTTCATTCCCCGTGATGAGAGACATGCAATCCCTTAAGCTGGAGAGCAAACAGACTAGATGACTATTTTCTATACATGACACTTGCTATTGCCCTGAATGTCTATAGTGGATTTGGCACTTTCAGATTGATTTGTGTTAAATTACACTCTTTTCCCCAAAACTTCTCTCTTATCCCTGATATCCATATCCATATTTAGAAAAAGTAATTCTAAATTTGCTCTGATTATTTTCATGTATTACCATAATTTGTTGTATTGTTGGTATGAAAAGATCTATTCAGCCTAGAATGCCCAACTTGTCATATAAGCTACACAAACTTATTAATCTTTTTTGTTATTTTTAAAGGACGCACCAGAAGAAAATGCAATTGATTCCAAAGGTCAGTTGACATTAAAAATATTCCAAGGAGTTTACAAATTTAGGTATTTATCTATTATGCGTCTGTTGCTGATGAAACAGGACAGACGTCTACACATGTATTTGCATGATCAGCTTGCATTGCTTCTCTGGTATTGATAGGATGTTCAAGATGCACAAATTGTTAGATACCAACAGAATGTTAAAAACAGGGAGATTGCGGTATTCATTATATACTTCTAATGTATGGTACTATTGAAATAAACCTCTGCAAATTAGTATTACTGTTCAGTAAAGAGATCTTTGTGAAACAAATAAAACAATGCCATTGACATAAATAATAAAGTTTACGTGGACAGATAAAAAGATTTGACATGGAGAAGTTGCTGTCAGGTGCTACTAGGCTGCATCAGCATGAAAATTGTGCTTTCTCCTAAATCTAGGCTAAGAGCATCCTATAACATGTGACTTTTTTCCTTTTTATCTTGCGTTCTTCCCAGAGATGTGCAATACAAATGACGTTTTTACACCTATGGTTAAATGCAACAGAAGCTTTCAAGGAGGTGGAGAAAGCAAACTAAAAATGTGATTTATTCATCTATTTAAAAAAGATGGGCCTGATCTTGCACTTTGTTTCCTGCTGCACTTGTGCTAAATGCCATTTCAGTTATGCATTGCAGGTGCACATTCCAGGCTTATCCATTGCCATGCATACTTGCAGCAGCTTCAGTGCTCAAACTCATAAATTTTTGATAGAAATACTATAAACTTCTATCACTCATGCTTAAAAGTAATTGTTTACCAGTAGCAATTCCAGTGGTAGCATGACTTAGTTTTTCAAGCCTTTAAGGGAAGAATAGTTAGTAATTGAACATTGGATTGGTATAAAATGAAATTCTGTCAAAAAGATTACTTTCTTTAGTTAATGGCTGTATCAATTTTCCCAAATGTTCATAACTGTGTGACTTATGCTTTCTTCTCCTGCAGGTATGTTTCAGAAAACTGATTAACTAAACTGTCTGGGATTTTGAGTTGTTAATCCTCAAGAATTGTGGGAGTATTAGTGTTTTTTTCTTGTACAAATAGAAATTAATGATGACACTAGTTGCCTCCAGAATAATTAGGTTTTGCTGTCAAAACTTTAGTGCAATCAGGAATGTCTAATAACTAAAGATTAGGTTCCTTCAAAATAATGTAAAATAACTTGGTTACACAACTGCTTCACTGCTAGGAAAGGTGTGGGGGGTTTTGCCTCAGGGTAGCTATCACACATGAGTTTTCTGAGTAAAAACTCATGCTGGATATGGCATATTCCTTGCACTGTAACATATATAGATCAGGTCATCTACAGCTGTGGAGCAGAGTGAAGACAAGGTCTGTAAAGTTTCATTGACCAGAGGTAGTAAGACATGCAGAGTGAAGACAATACACCAAGGTGTAGGGAGCCAAAGGGGGAGAAAACAAAGCAAAGGAGATTGGTACTAGTATAGTTGTGGTGGCATGTGACAGTGAGAATGATGAAAGTCATGTTTATTAGCCATGCATGTGGAGGAAGAAATGATCGGTAAACAATCTACCTCTTTCAAAAGATTTATTCTGATGCCTTGTATCTCAATGTGGGAAAATTTCTTCTGTGTTAAGGACATGAACAGCACTTTGCTTAAATTGAATCACTCACTGAGACAATTACCTCTAATGCAAGCACATGCTGCTGACAAGGCATATGTGTGACCAGGAGTATTGGCAACTGCCCCCCAATCCCACAGGAGACAGCCCTAGGGAGTGTGAGGAACCAAGAGCGCTGTGACCTGGGTGGGCAAACACATGGTACAGACTAGAATTGCATCATGAGAAAAGTAACCACCGTCATCCCATTAACCTAGCAGCATATGAGACTTTTTAAGATATCTTCCAAGAATCACACTATGTTAACTTGGAAATAGGGTGAGTGAGACAGCATCATTATCCAGTTGTCTCTTTCTGGTATTAAAGCTATGTTTTAGTACCGTTTTATGACAGTGTCCCTACGGCATTATATCTATTTGATATGATCCTATAGAAGCTGCTTTACTCTTAAGCCTGATCTTCTGTGCAAGACCTTGTGAAATTCATATAGAGCTTGTCCTTTTTAGCCTGTGCTGTTTGCTCTATGCATGTGAATGATTGGATTTGCCAGTCCTCAAGAATGTTTGTTTCTTTTCTATCCTATAAAAAGAGTACAGACCAAAACCCATATACTCAGTTCTGCCAGAACTTCAGGGCACAGCTTCTGTGCTGTTTAATAGTAGAAAATGCTTTACCTAACTTGGTGAGCACATACTATGAGAATTAGAGATGGATCAGTATCTGAAGAAATTTATTTGTTCTTCCTATCAGAGAGAATGATTTTGCAACTAGAAGTGCCTGCTTTTGACAGAGAAATTCTCAACAACTGGGTTAGGCTCTAAACGGCTGAACTTTGTCTTGCGTTAGGTAACCAACTTATTGCAGCTCTAGGTAGAGACTTTCTTTCAAGTGCCAGATTTGGAAGTAAGGACTCAGGGTTCTGTGAGATAATCTTAAATTATTTTTCTCAGTTGTTGATATCAATCAAAGATCATCTAAATTAACCTTCTGAACCTACTCCTGTAGAGCACTTCAGACTTTCTCTGGTTTTCTGTTCCTACAGCCTCTCACTGGGAATATATTATGCATGTCTTTGTTACCTGTTGTGTTGGCTCTAGAAGGAAATGGGATTTACGCAGGTGCTATTTAGTGCCCACTAGTGCACACATGCACATGTATTTGAGAACTAATAGTTTCTATGCTGTGGTGCACATGATCTTAAAATTGTTGGCAAATTACCTATGTGGAATTTGGTCAAAGGCAGTTGAATTTTCTCTCTTTCACAAATCCTTTTCTGTGTTGCTTATCTTACTTAACTGGAAGGTATTTATCTGGGATGGCTGTTTTATTGGAACATCTCCCAGGAAACCAATTTAGCCTAATGACAGTGAATGACAATGACTGCTGTTTAATTGGGACATTATTAGCCAAAATTCAACTTTTATGAAAAGTAGTTGGCTGGTGCAGTGAGGTTAAGTAGTGTTTAACCAGGTGTTAAATAGACCTACAGGCCTAAGCTCTCCTCTCTGAAGAGGAAGTAGCTGGATTTATTTAATAAATTACAAAACTTGGAGTATTAGTTCTACTTGTTATGCTGTTGGTACAGACAGCATAATGCACTTGTTCATTTTTAAAAGGCAGATTTGAAGTGGCCAAAAGTATATCTACCTGCAACCTGAAAACAACGTGCACTGGTATAGCAGTTTTGAGTATTCTGTGCATTTTCACTCTCCCTCAGTGACTCTGGGCTTTGTGCCAAAGAGGACAAATTTTGACATGTTATTTGTACCCAGAGGAAGATGCATCTGAGAACTGGTAGCAAGTGATGTTGTCCCAGCACGGCTGAATAAAGATCTGTGCAGGTAGTGTACTTGAAGGAGGAACAAACAGATTAAAAGATAATTGCAGACTGCAATTGGGTGATTCAGCTTATGACACTGTCCAAGACAGGTGCTCAAGAGGCATGCATGGCAAGAACAGGGAACAAAGAGGTGCAAATTTAGTTTGTGATTTAGTAGTTATTAATGATATGTGCATAAGATCTAAATGAATTGTGTTTTCTCATTGAATATATTCCATGTTAGTTTAACTCTTTAAAATAAATGGGAGTCCTCTAGCTTATCTGCAGTGGCTGTTATCATATAAAAGACCTGGCCTGTGCTTGAGGCCTATCTCAATTAATTGCAGCGTAACCATTCTTTGTTCCTGTTTTTCAGCCATAGTATGCTAATGCCACAATTTTCACCTTTCACTTTCTTTTCCACTTGAATTCATATGCTATCCACACAATGGAGCAATGAAGGCACATTCCTTTTGCTTCATTTATATGTAGGCCCTGAGGTCATTAAATCTTAAATTCAGTTTCAGAAGCAGTTCTTACTTAAGCAGTAACATTGGATCATAGTAATATGTCTGCCCCATTTAATCAAGCATTTCTAATAAGAAAATAGTGTAATTAGTGGAGCATTTGTTTCTCCCCCTTTTTCCTCTGCTGTTGCTTGGGATATAGGGGCCCTTTCCTAGTGCTGTGTAACTGTGATTTAGGTGTGTGGTCCTGCCTTGCACACCTCAAGGCTGTTCCCCTGGGGAAGGGTGCCTGGCCCTCTTAGGACACTCCTGCTGCTGGAGAGCTTCACAGGGCAAGAAACAGCCCTCCATGGAAAAACATGCTGGAGGTTGCTCACCAGGGCAGTCACCCAACAGGATGTGTCTGTGATGCACTATTACCAGAATGTGAGGTGCCATGAGGCCCTATGTACCCAGATGTTCTGTGGAGCCCTCTGAAGTGGGAATCTGTTTTAGGATTATCCACAACTTCAAATACTAGACTGCAAAATAGTAGGTCTTTTCAACTCCTGTGTTTCTGTAAAATTTCAGGCAAGTTCTATAGTACCTAAGGGAATGTAGGGAGCCCACAGTCCAAACTCACTTTTTTTCCCGTCTGGAGGAACTTTGGTGCAGCTTTTCCCTGTAACTAGTCACCTACACTTACAGGAAATGGTTAGTCTTTTACTATTACTTTGCTTTCAGAAACCAAATCTTGGAGACAGATTGATTGTAACTAACTTCATGTATGCACTTTCAAGAATATATAATAGGGTATAGTTAACAGAGGAGAATATCCCAGTATCCAGTTATGTTGTTCAAGAAAATTTTCTTCTGGTAAAATTTATTTTTGTGGTCTGTCATCATAGAAAAATGTGAGAAGATGATGTAAGATGTTTTTATATTTTGAAAAACAACAAAGTTTCAAAGTAAGAAGGGGTTTCTGGTGTTTGTTAAAATACTAAATAAAGCAAAGCACACCACCTATATGGAGCTAACTTGCAAAGTCTGGAACATAAAAAACTAAAGCTGGGTAAACTTTCACACCAGCTAACCACTTGATTTTAACAAAAAGCCAACTGAAACTCCATTTACAGCTGTTCAGAAAAGTAACTGCGATTAAGGGTTCTTGTAAGGTGTTTTAGTTAATACAGAGTTGAACTTGCAAGCTTTTTTCCTTTCTAACTAGTACTGTTTTCTAATGATGAGTCTAATTTGGTCCTACTTTCTGCATTGGTCTGTCAGAACAGTAATTTCCTAATTAAGATGCCACTTTTTATTTTCCATTTACTTTCTGGAATAATGGCATTACCATTGAAATAAAATGATACTCAAGAAGTGTGAGTTGATAAGGATCTGCTCCTAAAGTACTTGTTATAACACAAGATTCTACCTGAGTAGAGAGAACATAAATGTAAAGCTTTATACACAATGGTTAGGGGCTTAAATGCAAAAGCAAGTCTCAAGATCATTCATGAGTTTTGTATGTAACCTCAGTATTTGAGTTGTGCAGTTCACACACAAGGATGGCTGTACAAGTCCTAAAACTCTTGATTGTGTCTCTCTACTGTTACAATTTTTTGAGGTTTTTTTGTAAACAGACTTAAGATTTATCAGACTAGCATGAGACTGAAAGATTTACTTACTCAGGGCCTTTCCCTGAGAAGCAGGGGAGATGAGCATTGCCTATGTGATGTGTCCAGTGCAAAGGTGGATGTCAATACCATAAAGAAAGAACTAGATGAACTTGAGGACTGTAATAATCGCAATAAAATTGTAACTCAGTTATATAAAACTCAAATTCATGCCCTTTGAAAATAACAATAGGGATGTCTGCACTAAGTGTGAAGATCATCAGGAAATGGCTGAGGGAGGAGGGGACTTTGTGTACTCCTTCACAGAATGAGGCAGTAATGAGGCAGAGGCAAAAGAGAGATAAATGTGGTCATTCAGGATGTATTAAAATATGTGTTTTCTTTCTCAGGGGAGAAAAGGAAATGTTAATGCTGTTGGGCAAAGTACTGTAGTGACATTCCTCAGAAAAGCTGACTGCAATTTTTGTTATCCAGAACAGTTTCAGAAAGTGAATGCAAATGGGAACAGATAAAAAAAAGTCTAGTAGCATGAATAGGTGAAAAAGAGGCTAAAACTGTGTGACTGTTGGACCTCTGCATTTGGTGAAAGTGATTGCTTTTTCAGCTTTTGTTTTGGTCTGCTGGGAAGGAAAAAGGAAAACAAAACAAATCAAAAAAAAAAAAAAAAAACAAAAAAAAAAACCATGCTTACATTCAGAACAAATGGATGTTCTGGTAAAGAATAAATGTTTGGCTGAGAAGTGACTTCAGAGGCTCTTCAGCAGGTTTCCTGTAATTGCAATAGAGGTTTACAGACTGTAATTGGATTTAAAAGTATTTCTGGACCAGTTTGTGAGTATATTAAAGTATTGTGGCTGTAGTCATGAAGACAAGGTGATACAAGAACTACGAGATTGTTCAGCAGGAATGGGTTTTTGACAAGTCCCAATATCCTGAAGGTTGATAACTCCATGGGGAAAAGGACCTGATAATCCCCTACACCCTTGTTCTCCTCCAGCTGGGTTCCTCAGCACAGAAGAGGCATCCTGAGAGCCACCAGTCCATGAAAAAAGCAGTCCCACTGCTCTTCTCTAGCCATTTCCCCTTGAGCCATGTGTAGTCCCAAAATAAGTTCCATTTAAGGCATTAAACTAGAAGAGAGTTAAGCCTGTAAAATATTCTCTGCACTAATGATTCACATACATGAATCCTCTCAAAATGGGCAGGAGTTACTGGTATTAATGCAGAGGGTGCATGTTACACTATGTAGTGAAGAGGAAGACAGACCAGAGCTGTTAGGCCAGAACAGCATTTTCAGTGTAAAAGATGCTCTTATTAGCATTGTCCAAGCTTGCTAGGAAATGATGAGCTGAAATATCTCTACCTCTTTGCACCCACAACTCTCCCCACCATCACTTCCCCATTCACACATTTTTTCTACTAATAGTAGCAAAGGAAGCTCAAAATTCAAGGACAGGGCTTGAAGCTGTTAATGCTGGCCCAGGAGAGGAACATGGTTTAGCGTACGCTCCTGCCATTCATGTGTGTTTGTGGCTATGCCATGTGCAGCAGATGGCCATGGTGATTCTGACTAGTGTATTCTTTCCAAAAAATATTCTTTTAACTAACTCTGATGCTTTTTTTAAGTATTGCATAGGGATACTTTTGTATCTTACCTATTTATTATATTAGGTTGTTTATCTGTTGTTGTGGTCAATATAGATTCTGATGTAATATAGATTCTGATACACTGCATTTACTGGTTGAGCAGAAGTGCCAGCAATGTAACTTGCAAGAACAGCAATAAAGAATTTTTTCAAAACATACTCATGTATTAGAAAATGTGTGCCAGGTTCTGAGGAAGAAGCAGTATAAATGCAAGCTGTGGAGTTGACCATAAAAGGCACTGAATTCCTTCTGAGAGGCAATCATTTTAGCAGTTCTCAGGAGAATATTGGCAACCTATGGGAGTGCAGTTAGAGACAGGGGAGAAATAGCATCATTTGGTGGTCAGTAATAATAGTGTTTATTCATTGTTACAGGAAGATCTGGAAATGAGCAAAATAAGAAAACAGATGAATGGACAGGCTCCGTGGAAGGAACTAATCCAGGAGCTACTTATTGAGCTAGGAGCGTGACTAATTAAGGGCTTGGGAAAGCACAGAATAGAGTTGGCTTCAGGATAGTGTTATACAGAGGTTTAGGTTTAACCTAAAAATAATTCTCAAATACATTTTTTTTTTCTTCCTTAGCTCTTTGAAAGTCCTTTTTATCCAAGGTATGTTTAGATGTGTTAAAAGAAAAACTACCTTCACTTGCAAACCTGAAACATGAATAATGAAAGGTGTTTAGGAGCATGGATGTGCATTTGCAGACAGGCTTTTCTTGAGGGGCGATGGGGGCTACTGCTATAACAAAGGGCCTCTATTTCCCATTGTCCTGGTTCTGACCAGAATGGAGTAAATTTTGTTGTAAGGGTTGTTCTGTACCACCTCACAGTCATTGCCAGGGTGGGGGAAAGGGACTCGCTTTTTAGGGAGAAAAAATTTATTCTGGTCAGGAAAACATGGAGGAAAGTAAGCCAATCAGTGGTATCCATAGTTGCAGACTTCATAGTGAGCATTTTCACATGTGAATCATTCTCTCTTTTTTACATTCTTGTGTCATTGATACTGTTGCTGTCACTTTTCATTTTCTTATTTCATTGCTGTTTCCAGAAAGTTGTTCTTATCTCTATCCATGACCTTGACCTTGTGTGCCTGCAGTTCTCGTCTCCTTCCCACCACAGTGGGAAGGAGGAGGTAGAAAGAGGAGCAGTGTGGTTTGGGAGAGTCTTGGTGGGATACTGAACTGGGGAGTACCATTCCTAAACCGGGACACCCATGCTCTCACCTCTGTTTCCTGGGTAACAGTGAAACAGGAGCAGGAAATAGCAAAGGTTTGCAGTATCAAAGTACACATCTGTGTCATTCAAAGTTGAGCCATTTAGGAGAGAATAAGCAGTATAGCAGTCATCTTTAGCTAGAAGACAAGTCACTATTGAAATCAGAATTACATCAGCTTGCCAACTGTCATATGTCAAAAAATGGATATTTGCAGTAAGAAAGGTTACAGTGTGTGTTGTTGCTCTCCAAGATTAAAATATGGTGACTCTACAGGGTGATAAATTGGGAAGATATAGATGCCTGCCCTAAAGGAGAAATTAGGGGAGAGCAAAAACAATTTCTCAAATGTATCCATCATCTACTAGCAATAAATGTTACTGAAAAAAAAAAAAAAAGGAAATTACTAAGGGACAGTAATTTGTCTGAATATATTGATTAGGGAGCATGGAAAGAATGGTGGAGGGGTAGGGGGAACCCCGAATTACCTTTTTAAAAAGTAAACTGATTAATTTAAGGCTTGGAGATGAAAGTTGAGAATTGACAGTGAGCTACTTGGTTTCTCAAAAAAAAAGAAATAGAACTATAAGGACACTGGGAATTCTGATGGCAGACTTGTCTATCCCCTTGCAACAAGTACATTTTGTTTGCCTACCTTTCTCTTCATGAAGATTTTGACATCACTGACGTTACTTCTCATATATTTTTCTTTCCATCACTGTGACAAATATATTCCAGTAGTTCTTGTTTCCTCTGTTTTGTATAACTCATTCTCCAGTTATTTGAGGGAGCAGCTTCTCCCTTGAAGGGATAACACCCTCTTTTGAAAGAGGCATTCCTTATGTTTCACTTAGTTGACTTTTCTTGTATTTTCAGTTTGTCCAATTGCCGTATTTTGCAAACTGCTTTTATATGGCTTCTTCTATAGTATATTGAAAATAAATATCACATATAAAAACATATTATGAATTCAAAGGCAGGTGCACTGTTTATGCAAACCAATTACATAATTTCTTGGAAATATGGTGCCTGAATGTGGCATTTATCAATGAAGTAAATAATCAGTGGTTAACTAATTACTGGAAGTTGGAAGAAGTTCACTGTTTCGAAGGCAAATTTAAAATCTGAAGCTATTTAATTATAGAAAATAATTAAATTACATATGAAGCTACAGTTTCTGGTGTTACCAACTGCAATAAAACCCACGTATTTTCCTATGCTATGCAATGTGTAGACCTTACATCTATGAATTTCAACCCACTTGTAAAGGAGATTGAGGTATGTATACTGCCCTCCAACTCTGCAGAAAGCCTAAGTGTGTTCAGCTTGTGCTAGCATAAATCTCTGCTTTCTAGGAAATACCTTAACTATTGCCCCCAGAACATCGTGGTCATTTTCAAAGGAAAACCAGTGTAAACTTGATAGTACTGGAAAATTGATTTGTATATGAAGTTTACTGTTGTCCAGGTGTGGTACCTCTTGCAAAAATGGGCAATAATGGCAATAACCCATGTGATGGCATAGAAATGCAGAGGGGAACCAAACCAACCCTGCAGAGCCTACTGATAATGAACAGCCTTTGAAAAATCCCGAGTTCTGGCTTGCCAGTGTCATAAATGTAGCTCTGGATTTAGCCTTAGTGCCTATCGTCACCCCCTGCCCCTTTACCATCGAGAATAAAAGCTTAGGGAATGACTTTCCCATCGGGACAACCTGATAAGATACTGCCATCTACAGGTGACACATCTCCTCTTGGACTTGTACCATGCACAAAAATCTCTTTGGAATTGCTGCTGAATATAACCTCAGTATTTCAGACTTTCCTCTGAATACAAAGCATGCTTGATAAAGTGAGTCCATGGGGAACACATGTAGCTGCAGGGTATGCAGCAAAATTCCTGTTCTGTTTGCATGGTGTCTGGGTACAGGTATTTTGGAAGGCTCCGAGAATTTAAACTCATGTCTGAAAATATTTATGCATGTGAAAATCTCTGTACCCTGAAAGGTCCCTTTGAACTCGGGAGGGTTGGTCATGAGCAGAAGAGCTAATGGCATATTCAGCATCTATTCATTGAGGCCTGAGGTTGTTACAGACTTCTCCGATTCACTGTTTTTCTCCCCCCTCCCATGCCCCCTTCACCATGTTAAGATCTCATGACAAAAAAAACAGAATTATGATATATAATTTTACTGTTAAGCTTTGAATATTACCAAAATGTTTTTAAAAATAGCTTAAAAGTAACTACCATATTAAATGCTTCTATGATTTTTCATCAGTTCATTGGGTTAGTGAAAAATCCGGATGCTAGAAGAACAGTACTGCTGAATTTAGCATTAGCCTAAAGATTTTTAAACCATTTTAATATTATCACTTCTATGGCTTTTCAAACATCCTCAGTTTTAAGGTACTGGTTCACCCAAAGGATTAGAGGACAGATTTGAAGCCATTAACTCTATATCAGACTTTGTTTCAGGCTTAATTGATTGTTAAAGGATATTACAGAATAGTCGTGCTCTAGGAAGTAATGTGCTAGAAATAATCCTCCCTGAAGAATTGCATGGTTTGATGTATACTGCTGAAGCAGGAAATTGTGACCTTTTATTAAAAAAGATAAAAAGGCTGAAAAATAAGTAACTTGTATAAATTATTTTGGAAGCAGAGTCAAGTATCAGGAGAAACTGTTTGTGGACTTGTATCTCCAGTGCAGAACAACTTCCTGATTAGCTATTGTTGGAGTTGTTATAACAAGTCAGAGGAGGAGTGTGATATTGAGGGTATTGGTGTCCCATTTCAAGAAAGCATTTAAATTCTTACCAACAAGTAGGTCCTTAGGTCTGACTTTTGCAAAATGCATTTCTAAATTCCGGCATGCATGGAAAATACCTTAAACTGTGTGTGTAAAGCTACTGAAGTAGTATGCAGATCATAGACATATGGCAGTAAATATCTTACAGAATTATACCAGCTTGCTTTCCATGAACGCTTTATGCGATAGAAATGTCACCATTAAAAATAATAAACTAAGGAGTTTTTACCTCTGATTTTTCACATGTTTATCTTCAAAGCTATGTTACCTTGTGCCTTTGTATATAACTTCTGAGGAAAAGATAGCTAAAATCTGCAGGTAAAAACATTTGAAGATTCAGATTCCATCATGTGTGTGTTGGACACTCCTGGAATTTTGTTACCTTGTCTATATTGAAAAGAACTGTTGGATTTTTGAGGTATCAAATATCAGTTACTAGCTTAAGTTGCCCAGGATATGTTACTTTGAAACCCTTGCTACTCAAAGGGGGCCTCCCTGTCTGATAAAAGCTATTTTAGTGATATTGCACAGCTGACTAGGTAGCTGGAGGGGACATTTTTCCTTTCAGTTATTTTTAGTTGCATTATATGTTTGGTGGGAGCTGAGTAGGGACTGTGACTCTATTGGAGACAGAAGCAGCAAAATTAGAACACTGATCTGCCCAATCTTCCTTATGGCTCTTCACTATGTTTTGTCCCCTAACTACACATGAAGCTGGACAAAAATGTCCACCTTTTAAAATGCTTGTGTTTATTTTCATTTTCCACTATACTTAACCATCTCTTCTCTCTCTCTTATCTCTTTTTCTCTATTTCTGATGTTCTTAATGGTCAGTCTTTCCATGCCATTTCATTCTGAAAAGCTTAGGAGTTTTTGGCAAAAGTTATCTTGCTGTCATAGGGATTTCTTGACTAGACACCATGACCAGAAACAATGTTGGGTTTTGCCTCATTAGTTTATTTTGTTTCATCACCAGTTATTTTAATATTGGACCTTGTTACACACTGCACTACAGGAAGGAGGTCATTGTATTTTCATCATCCTTCACATCCAGTGGAAATACAGATGATTTTTAGGGTAATGTGTAGCCAGTTATGGTTTGCATTTAGCCAACAACTGTCATCTTCTGGAATTTTTATGCTTTTTCAGATATATTAAACTATCTGAATTAATGGCTGTGACAAATTCATGACCTTGAGTTCAGTGCTTGTCATCAGAGTTGGAAACCGGCCAAGCCCTGAGCTCCTGAACTGAAACATGCTTGTCCCTAAGCAGCATGTGGCTAAGAAGGTGCACCAAAGCCAACCCAAGGCAAGGGCAGACAAGGGAGGGTGAGTCCCTGTGGAGATACAGGAGAGAGAGGCAGAGTTTCGTATATGGTGGAAGGACAACCAGAAGGAGAAAAAAAGTTTACCTGATTGGTTGTTAAGTAGAGATGAGAGCTAAAGAAATGAGGATTTGAGTAGGGGTACAAGGAGGGGTAGGCATGTTTGAGGGAGGAGGTGATGTCTCCTGGGAAGAGATCCTATTAAAATGGACTACCAAGTGCTGATCCAGCACGTAATACGTGCTCTTAACTTCAAACATATGAAGCCAATGCACTTAGAGTAAGTGCATTTTAAGTATCTTGTTGAATCATAGGCAAAGTGTGTAACTCCATGTTTAATTTAACCCTTCAGTGGGACTTCTGTGAGCTTTATCTTCTAAGAAGTGTATAGAAATGTGCATGTTCTTGTATGAGAAAAAAGTTCATCCAGAGTAACTTCATTGGTAGCAGAAATGTGTGGTATACTTGTATATAGGGTTATGCTTTTAAATTTTGATTATTTGACTTGGCTTAATTACTCATTGATTGTCTCTTGAGTACCTGCTCTGTTTTGGTTTGTGCTGACACAGATTCTGGTCCAAAGGTGACTGAGGTTAGAGAAAAGATTTGTTTCTTTCACACCTTTGAGATCAGGCCTCTAATGTACCCAGAGGCCCAAAAGGAAAAGGAGAGCTTTTCAATACCTGGAGTGAGAGGGGCACATTATGCAGCTTTAGCACTGGAGTGTCATAAAACCAAGAACCCACTTTTTTTTTTTTCTTTTCCCAAATTATAGCTGTTTTTATTGCAACTATAGGCTTGTAAAAATACAATTAGTTCTTCCACTCTTAAAGCAAGAGGTTAAGACTTTCTGAAGTTAACAAGATCACTATGCTAATTATTCCTTTCATTATTTACATTTATAAGGGTCTGCATTTTTTTATTGCCACTGCTACTGTTGTCTCCAGGGTAATTTTCAGGACCTTACTCAGTCTACAGATGTGTTATTGAAATGCATATGAAGCAGATCTGTTCTGACAATGTATTGTGCCAGAAGGACAGAAGTAGATTCAATTAAGTTTCGTCCCCAGACTTAAATGATGTTTCCAGATCACTACTATCAGAAGTAACAGAAGAATTTCCAAGACAGAAATTTGAGCTAAGTACCCAAATCCAGGAACTTTCAAGAATTGACATCCATTAGGCTTACTTATATGATCCTACCCTTTGTTGGTAGGATTAGCAGAACTGGATACAGAACTTGGACTTGGGAATTGTCAGTATAGTTCAAGGAATTCAGGAAGACCAACACAGCTGGAAGGCTTGAAACTGCACTACCCTGTTAATATGGAGTTCTTGAAATCAGTAGGCTGATGTCCAAAGATGCGTAGTGCATTTTCCATATTCATCATGGAAGAGAAAGTATCTTGTGAACAGTCAAGATTTGGAGCAGTGCTCTGCATGGGTAAAACTAGAGATACAGCAAAAAGATATAATGAGCTGTACAGGACTTTTCCAAGTGTTTGCCACCGTGAGGAGTAGCTCTGTCATTCTTTGGTATCAAACCTAGATTATACAAAATATTTAGCAGTGAAGATGAATGTTTCTATTTTTTTTTCTGTGATACTGCAATCCACTGATCAGTATAAAGGGTAGGAAAACCAGCTACAAACTTGTGGGGATTTATGTGATTTAGTGAACAAAAGCTGATCTTTGGGATGGACACAAAGTTTTCAGGTTGATTCCTAAGGGTTATCAGGGGGTTTTGTGATCTGAGGTCAGTAGCAACTTTGCTGTGACTAAAAGGTGGTTAAAAAAAATACATATCTGTAGCTCTGCGTGCTCATTGACCCCATGTAAGTTTTAATTTCCTTGCACATACTTGCCTCAAAACTGGAGCTCAGTCTATTTCCCTTCACCCTATTCTTTTATACAGCCTCCGCACCTGGCAAGCAGCCTTCTCAAAAGCCCAGTATTGCTCATTTCTTTTTCCAGGTGCTAATTACTAGAGTTGTTAACAGTGAGCATGACCTGTGTGCTGGTTTGAGGCTCTCAGTGAGATGAGGAATGCACAGTGCAGCAGGAACTCCAGTTAGGTGATTGCTGCCTTCATGATGGGGCGTGCCCAGTTCAAGCATCGACTGACTCATATGCTCCTCATCTAAATTGGAGCTGCTTCAGCAGCTGCAGTTTATATTCCAAAATTCTGTTTCACCTCTGTATGCCAAGGTCTGTAGGTGACTGCTGTGGGAGTTTGGAGGTGTTTCACCTGTTCTTAGCGAGTTATTTTGCTTATTTCCTGTTCTTGCAGAATAGTAATTTTCTTTGTGTATCGGACAAATGCAGAGTCTTTCAATGTCTGAGGTGCTCTACTGAAAGGGCTGAATTCAGACTTGATCATTGACACCAGTTACACTGTGCAGTGTTTGTTACCTGCATCTTTATGGGAAGATTTCAGAAAATACATCTCTGAAGTTGATGACTGTCACTTTTTCTTTCATTCCTGGCTTCTCTGTTTTTCTCTTCTATTATAAACATTTCAGTATATCCTGTCAAAATAGCAATTTACTTTGAGACACACCGCGCTGTTTTCTCACTAAAACTTCCATCCTAGAGAGCTGGTGGCTGCTGTGTGCTGACTGTTCAGTATTACCAAGTAACAGACCTAACCCTTACTGTAGAGTCAGGAGATATATATATATA
>VXAU01006133.1:0-87506 GCA_013399695.1 Formicarius rufipectus | reverse complement strand
ATATGTATGTGTAAACCAGCTGCAACAAGTAGTTGTAATATACTTTCTTTAATAAGATTTCATCATGTTTGTATGAGCAGCTGAAATAAATTGCTTTTTAAAAAGTACGTCACATTAAATGGGGTTATGTGCAGTTATCCTCTGTCCTGTGAAATAATTCACAAAATGCAAGCTGGGAAGCTACCTCCAGGCATTTAAACTGTTTGGGTTTTTTTTCCTTTTCATCTTAGTCTTGGAAATAGCAATTTAAACAGAATTGACACAGTCTTGTACAGATATTTTCTTTCCTTAAGCCTGATTCTGCCATATTTATAAAATATCTTTGTGTGGTGTAAAATATTTTGAATAAGAAATTTGGTGGAACCTGTTAACAAATATGAGTGAATTACTGAATTAATGATAAGGCTATTTCATGGACACAAAACTGGCAGTATAAGTCTATTATGGTCTGTTACCTGTTATTTTATAACTGTCTTATTGAATTGTCAACATTGTATTCATCAGAAGATTAAATGTGTTTTATATCTTTAACTGAAAAGAGACAAAAGCAGTCAAGCTTAAAATTTTGTTCCAAAGAGGTAAGACATAGCTAGTTTTTAGACTGTCATCTTGTAGTATTTAATTATTTTTTTTCCTTTTTTGTAAATAGCTGATATAAGAACTGATGTACAGCATGGCTGTGAATTGTCTGTTACTGATCTCTGGCAAAAAGTTCAGATCAGAATTGTGACTTTTGATATTCAGAGATAGTTTTGTCTCGGAGTATATCAGTCTAGAAGAGTGTGTCACTAGTACTGCTGCTTATGTTAGAAATATTATCACCCTTCCTCTCCCTGCACGGAGCCTTGAAGAGGCCAAAGAGGCACACTAGGTTTTAGGCAGTCCCTAGCACTGATGGCTTCAAGAAACCTAATTGGGCTTGTGAACAATTTACGGTTCATAATTGATAGTATACTGAAATGAATGTTACAATTAGTTCTATGCAGAAGTTCTAGAAAATGTCAATAGTTCAAAACAAAGTTATAAGAAATCTATTTTCAGTGTTCTTGTAGCCTCTTAATTTTGATACTGGAAACACTGACATATTGAATAAGTCTTATCTCTTGTCCTGACTAACTCTAAAGTCAGTTAATCCACTGGTTCCAATAAGTGTGTTTAAAGGGTTAAAAATGTAAGAAAAGTGTACACCCAAATAAAGAGGTGTAGAAAGATAAGAACACTATTTTCGCAACTGATTGGCCTTCTGTGAAGTATCAGCAAAGTGCTTGGAGATGCAGAGTCCAATAACTTTAATGAAAACAGAACTATGAAATGTGATTTCAAATAAGTCTTTCAAATGAGGATAAACCACTCTGAATACATGTGGCTTAATAGAATGTAATTGTTTTAATCAGTGTTTGACATACACAGTCATTAACTGTAGAGATAATTTCTACCTTGTTTAGTAGCATATTAGTCCCACAGCTATGCAGCAGTATGTGGAAACTGCATGGTATCCTGAGAGTAGTGTCTTCCCTCCCCCCCCACCAAAGCCTTGTTATTGAAACCAAATTTTCAGATAGTTACCGGTGTAAGAAGTTGTTTTGATTTCATGTGTAGGAGTTTAAGCTGGTGTATCACAGTACTTCAGCAGTGCTCACATTGGCAAAAACAGACTGTCCTTCAGACATCTGAGGCCTGTTTCAGAAGCATTTTTCTTTGCCATTTCACTAACAGAAATCACTGAAGGACACAAATCTATCTACTTTCCCTTGTACACAGAAAAAGCCTCCCAGGCAGAGGTTTCAGTTCAGCACATTCATTACCTTTTAATTGCTTCTAAATTGCATTGTGACCTGCTGCATCAATAGCCAAATCTAACAGAAACTGGCACGATCTGAGCATATGTGCTGTTAGAAGCTTAACAGGCAGTTGTTTTGCTGCTGGAGTGCATAAAGGACACTACATGAAGGACAGTGTCATTTTGGGATGTTTTTCAATAATGAATGATTAACGTTATGTGGAAGTATCTTTAAATATCAGCTTTTTTATGTACCAGAAATGTTTCTTTTGGGCAGCGATCAGCATAAAACCTTGTTGGATCAATATCAGATGTGAATACATGAATTTATTTTTTTTCCCACCGACTAATTGTAAAATTTTCAATGTCATCTGTGGCATGTAAGAGCTTTCATGGAAAATGTGTTTGCAAGCAAAGACACAACTGAATAAAGCATTTTATTTAAAAATTGAAGCCATGGTATGGGAATCATTCTTGGAGGAAAGCTAAGCTTGAATATGTTTTAGGCTGAGCCACAGCAGGCCCAGTACTATAAAAGGTAAGCTATCATACCAACCACTGAGGAAGCTAAGGTATAAAAATCATTGCTTTGCTGGAAGGCTTATTCAAAGCTATTGTGCAATCACTTTTAGAATGTAACCGCACCATCTTACCTACTGATAATTGTGTTACTCCTTTGTTTTATTCCTTCCCACCACCAAAAGTACAATTACTGTGATCTTAAATGTGATGTTCACTGTATTGCAAGTGCATGTTTCCTTTTCACCCTTTTTGTTTAGCAATCCATGTGTACAGAGTAAGTGCACCTGTTGTTCCTTTATGATTTCAGAAGGATGATCTTTCTATTTTTTTTTATTTTCTGAAACAGTTATTTGCTTAATAGTAAAGAACAGCAGTATTTTTGAATGGCATCTTCCTTTGAAATTGTCCTACTTTAAGGATTGTGTCTATTACAATGGCTTAACAGCAAAGGCTTTTGTCCACTACAGAGACTGCTGTGGATTCATTTTGCAAGACACTTTCCAACTGAGAGCAGGGCATAGTTTGGATTGCTCCACAGGCTGCACCAGACTTTGCAACAGGAGATGCTGGTGAGAAATGTGAAATAAAGTGTATAATATATATAGTAGTATATACTATATATATATCGTGTATATATATAGAAAGTATATACTAGTCTATTGGCCAGTATGCAATAATACAAATTTTTAGATCATTCTTGTGCTGTTTTCAAGTTTGAGGTCACTGTTTACTGAACTCTAATCAGAACAGGCTTTTCCCAAGAATTCTGGAAATATTAGAAATCCTAGATGTTCTTGAACTGCATCACCTAACTCCTCTCAGGTTGTCATCTCAGTTGCCTCTTCTTTTATGGTACAAAAGAGATCCCTTGGAGGCAATGAAATGCTGGGAGTGGCACAGGAAGTAAACTGTCAATGCTGAAAATGAGAAATAGCAGCAGGTTTCTGTGCGGTGGTTCTTAGTGGATGGAACAACCAGAGACTGTACAGAGGCACATCATTACATTTTTTTTCCTGTAGGACAGATCAATCCCACATCCTGACAGAGGGCAAGTCCTCAGGTCACACTCCAATTTAGCAGCACTGCCTTTCAAGTTATTGTCTTAATTTCATGTACTCATCTGAGTGTAGATGCCTGGTAGGGTACTGAGAGGTAAGCATGAAGGATGTTGCAGCTGCAAATGATTTTTGCTTTTTTTTTTGAACTATATCTGCCTCAGTATGGCTGAAGACCAAAAGTCTGCAAAGCTTTCAGGAAATGTTGCAGACTGAAATGTTTGTCTGGAAATAATAAAGGAGATTTATTGTTTGGTGTTTGGTTTTTTTTGGTCTAATTAGAGGCATTAATGAAATTATTAAGCTAACTAGTTTCCATTACATATATGGAAAAATGCTGACTGAAAGTCTGTAGCCACAGTAATGTAAGTTATCAGTCTACGTGGTTAGACTCTTGAATTCTGACCTTAAAAGTGTAATATCTATCAAATATATGAAGCATTGTTTCAATACTACTTTCAAAATTATCATAAGGATGAGTAAATAGATTATTCACAAGCACTAGTGTGGTTAAAGCAAAGTATTAGAAATATTAACTGTATGTTAAACAAATGCTTCTCTTTCAAAAGCATTTTTCTATTTGCTGCCTTTAAAAAAAAAAAAGGCCACATTTCCACTCTGTGCACCAAAAGTTCTCCTGGTACAAAAGGTCTCTTGGACTAGCATTTCAATATAGTTCAATGGAGTATTTTACTGAAAGGTCTATCCCTGTTTTTCTCCTCCTGTGGTAGCTTTCAAATGTTGACAGATGTGATCTAGTGCAATGCTCCAAAACTGTCTGATTGAAATCAAAGGTAAGTTATCTGCTTTTGCTGAGCAAAAATTGACTGACCTTGTTAAATAGAAAGCCAAATTGAGAAGCTTTTGTTTTCTTAAATGAATACTAATGTCTTAATTTCTGAGATTGGATGAGTCACTCCAGGCTCAGGCTTTCACAGGGATTAGTCATTGCACTGTAGGTCTCCACTGTTCTCCATAAACACCATATGATATTTGAAGAAAGGACTCAGTTTGAACTCAGTCGTACTCTGGCTCTGCTCACAGGAAGATGGCTGGGTGCAAATAACCTTGGATTTGAAGCCACATCTGACTGCCTGGTATGAGCAGAATGAATGTCTGTTTGTCTCTACCTGTTCACTTATATACTCTCTTAAACCTACTGCCTTTTCCGATGAGGCATGGGTCACTAAAAGGCAAAACTTCCAAAGCAGAGTTTAGGCACCACAGTTCTGCCTAAACACTGAATAGCTATTGTGTGATAAGCACAGTGTAGTTTATAATTCACAACTGTGAACACTTTTTTCCTAAAGTATTTTGATATCAGACTTTCTGCTGTCCAAAGAGTTTTCATATGCAAATGGGACAGTATTCTTGAAGTATTCCAATGTACTCTCTTCTACAGAGTTAGGGTGCTGCTTTTTTTTTTCTTTTTTTTTTTTTTTTTGACTATCGCCACATGAATTGAACAAGTGGCTCCAGTATGTGTTTGGTGTAGGCTGGCATTGTAGCTCACATGCTAGCCCCTCTACACTGCTCTTGCAGTGCTAAAAGTTGTAAATTTGCCCAGCAGATAGTACCACTGAAGGGACTTCCTTTCTGCTGTGCATCTGACTGGTAACTAAGACAAGTTTGTTTTGTCCCACCTCTTGACAAAGGGGCAAGAAAGAGAAGCATCCTTGCAGCAAAAGGATATGAAGTGGTGTCAGGTCCCCTTAGGCAAGGATGGGTCTTCAAACTCTTTCCTAAAGCCAGGACCAGTGTAGTAGAGCTGCCTTGCTGACACTTCAAGTTCATTCGGACTGAGACTAGGGAGAGCTTTCACTTAATGTGAGTTGGGCTTGGTTTTTTGCTTTGTGACAATTAGAGAGGTGATTCTTGCTTTTCTGTGGTCACTCAAGAAGAGAAAAGGACCCTGAGAAGAGAACCCAGCTGTCCTGACTCTCATTTCTATACATTAGTCAGAAAACATCTTTTTCTCCTTTTGTTCTACATATTTATCTTTTTTGCTTCCACGCTTCTTGTAGACTTTTTGCTGCACTATACAGACTGCCAAGATTTGAAAATAGTGTTGTTGGTAATGAATGGTATCAATTTTCTTGCAAGTATTGTGTATATGTAGTATAACCTTATTAACACTACCAAGCTAGCTTTTATGATTGCTGGATAAATCCTGAAGGCTAGCTCCTAAGTAAAGTTAATATCTGCCACATAGATATTACCCAAAGGAATACACTACTCTTTGAAGTAGCTTTAATCTCTTTAGGACTCTGAATGTTTAATACATCCCATAATCTGTTATCAGAAAATATTCATGGGAAAGCTCAAGATATGAAAACAAACTGAGACTTCCTGTAATTTTTTTTCCTAAAATAATGAAAATTCAGGTCTTCTCAAAACCTGAAATGGAAATCAGACACTATGTAGCCAAATATTGCATAATGAAATAGGCCTGCACTAATAAAATGATATCACTGTGGAATTCTTCAGTCCTGAAATTTGTGAAATAATTCTGTTTATGTATCTAGTTGGAGTGATATTTAATGAAAATATCATATGGTTTGAAAAATATGTTCTGTATTGTCAATGATGGTTAGTAGGAAAAATATAAGACTTTATTCTGCATTTGAAGTAAGTAGAAAAACTGATCCTAAAACAGAGCATGAAGAAAATTCTGAATTACAGCCATCAGTGAATCAACTTGGCTTCATAAAGCTCATGTGTTACTGTACATAATAAATATTGTTGAGTGTTCTGAGTCTACATAAAAGTGCTCTATAAAACTACCTTGGATAGTTTTATGTCCTAGCAGTGGAAAAATAAAGTTGAATATATGTGGGTAGCAGGAGTAAACCCCTGTAACTAGGGGGAGGGACAGCAGGGATCAAGATGGATCCCCCATCCTAATTAGAGTAGCCTGTAGGTTACTCAATTTTATGCTCAGCTGCTTGTGTTCTCAGGAGCCCCCTTGGAAAGGGATGTTTTCTAGGGCATAGCAAAGTATCATTACACTTGTGAACAAAATGAGAGTAGCATATACAGCACTATTGTATTACTTGGGGACGATCTCATCCTGGGGAAATTCCTGGAGGATTACTAGATTTTGGTGGCACTGAAAGATAAGATTTGCCATTCAGTGTGAATTTTAAGAGTTAAAATATCTGACTTTACAACCCTGCATAACCATATTAGAAATAGAAAGGAAAAGTTGAGAAGCTCAAATGATTTCTTACTGTGGAGGGGCATTTTAGTCTGTTCTTATACCTGAATGAGTTTATAAAAGGAAAGCAATATATGTTTACACATTTGAGTAAACCAGGGAATATTCAATTCCTTGCTCTGTAGCTATAGATACAGTATTCCAAGAATTGCATGGCATTTCCCAAGTGCCCTTATATATTTGTATATCAAGTTTCTCTGTCTCTTTGGAATTGTCTGCCAGCTTCAAACATGTTTATTTATTCTTTTTTCCAAGTCTGCGTTGGTCCTAACCCCTGTAGTCTTTGGAACAGTGTACTTATGTTTCCTTTATCCTAGAAACATAGTAAGCAAACAACTGCAGATGGAGGCCACAGCTAATAGCACCAGTTGGATGTGTGCAGCTGGATGTGGCTGTACAGGTCCAGTGGCTTGAGTCTAAGTACAGGCAGCTTTGCCTGCCCTCCTCTACAATGTGCATACTAATGTATCATAACACACATTTGCTAATTGGTTTTATAGCTTATTCACTTACTGCCTATACCAATCATTTTTCTTGCTGTGCTCCAGGCTGTGTTCCCTGATTTCATGTCTTGCTGTGTGACCTTGGAAAGGGTATATGAACATTATGAACTTTGAAATTAGATTTGAAATTAACTTTCTTTGTGGACATTTTTCCCCCCTCACTATAGTCTTGTAAAAGAATCACCTTTAGGCTTTTGCTAAAATAGTTTGGCTTCTAAAGTATCGAGTAATAAATTGTGCGTTCTAATGTTATGTCTTCATGGCTGCCACAAAATTCTTTGTAAATAGAAGAACAATTTTCTGGTGACCCTTTTAGAGTTAAAAGGATGAAAACCAGCTTGACTGGGACACCCACACAGTTCGATTTTTCTCATCTACTTAAAATCCCCATGTTCTGCTTGAATATATATTTTCAAGAAAGTTAAGAGATGGCTGGAGAAGACTCCATGGATTGTGAGAAAGTGCAGCTGAGGGAGTCCTGGACATGAGTATCTGTTGTCTGGTCTCTTCTCTTGATTTTTAGATGATTACTCTTAGTCTGAGAGCTTTTTAGATTTGTGTGTGGGTAATTGACATCCAACATGTTATCAGCTGAGTGGATTATCTATTGTTTGGGCCAGTGTCTTCATCCCTCTACATGATACTGTGAGAATTTAAATAGCTAGCATGTACTGCGTGCTTATGAAATACAGGAAGATGAGGTGAAACCTGTTACAGGAAACAAATTTTGTGACTGAGGAGGGACTTATAAATTACTTAGAGATAAATATTGATGGAATAAGAATATGGTAAGAGACTACATGTTTTTTAAAAAATTGTTTTTTTCCTTTCAATATAAAGCTCTTTGTAGTTAAGGAAAATCTTATTTGGAGCATAAATGAGAACAAATCCTTGAAGCAGTTAAATAATATGTGAAAATTAATCTCCAGGTAGAATATGTAAAAATTGAAGATTCCAGTGCTTTGATAATTACAGCAAGGTTGGACAAACTCTTCTCTGTCTTCATTGGATTTGCAAGACTTGTGCTGTCACCTGGACTGAGATGTAGATTTCAANAAAAAAAAAAAAAAAACCACACCAGAGCAGTTCTGTCTGTAAAGAAAAATGAAGCATAGAAAATATATTAGTTGGTTCTCATTAATACTATAGCTATTAAATCTTTTACAAGATACTACTGTATATTTAGGCAGTTAAGCTTTTTAAATTTTTGAATTGGTAGGGAATTTTACTGGGTAATAAAATTGTCTCACTCCATATTTGCTGAGAGTTCAAACCCAAGTAGAAAAAGGTCACCAAAACGTAAGCACAAGATGATAGGCTTGAATTACTTATAACCCCATAACATTTCAGAAAAGAAACTCATTATTGATTGCGCCTAAGGCTTAGGATAAAGTATGTCTCTGTATAGTTAATTGTACCCCAAGGTACTGCATCATTTCTGCTGTGGCAAGCTCAATTTAGTTTTGTCAAAGTATTACCCAGTAAGATTTGCAGATGGGGCTGATAGACATCCATTAATTAGGTGACCACGGGAAATGTCCAGTTGGGAAATGGGACTTTGTAATGAGTTATGTTGAGATGTGCCAGTATTAATGGCATCTTAGCATTTGTTGATATGTACCAGGGAAAGTAAATCAAAGAACTATTTAAATAAGTTAAGCTGAACTTCTGTTTTGTACTGCAGATATGTTAGAAGTGCCCTAGTTCAAGCTCAAATACTAATCTGTTTCAAGTCATTGCAGCTTTAAGGCCACAGGAAGTTTTAGACTGAATCTTAGTTATTTGTGTCTAGGCATGTACCAGTAAGTAGAATGAAGACTGAGAACAGTGCTAGAAAATATCAAAGACTTAGCAGCTGTCTGTGTTTTTCTCATTGCAGTGATAAACTTGGTAACATAGTACCCGGTTGTCTGGATGAGCTCACCCGCTATGCTCTTGTAAAAAGGCAGAGATCACTGAGTTTTGTAGGAGCATCTAAGCTTCCAGTCTGTCAGCACTTACCGTGGGAGTTGTTGCCTTTAAGAAACATTTTAGCAACAAATCCACATTTACTGTTCTTACTACAAAATGTCTTGAAATTAAATGCAGTGTATCACATGCAAAAGCTATGTTAAAGTAGTGCTGTGACTTCTGAAGTATATGGCCTCCAAGAAGTTGTCAAAAATCTCCTTAGTCTTTAGAGTAAGTCCCCTAAAACCTCAGTGTACCATCTGATTATGCTGTATTGAATGGCACTCTTACAAAGTTCCATTAATGTGACTTTTCTCTTTTAGATGCATTTCTTATCTCCAAATATTTCTTGCTTGTGAGTTCTGTTTTTCAGCAGAATTTGCTGTCTAGTAGTATAAAAATTTTCGTATCAGTTTCTCTGGTTGTATTTTTCTTGATATATGGCTTGCTGGGGCACAGTGGAAATAGAGTGAAAAACAGTTCAAAATTAAAGGGCTCGTGCCACTATGACAGTTTCTGCAGTAGCTGTTGGCCTTCTGTGAGTAAAGCTTCTATTTAAAAACAGACTGGAAAAACAATGACTACTTTGAGCAAAAGACTTCAATGTTATAAAGACTTCTGTAAGGATAATTAGAAAAATTGAAATACAATAGATGTCTGTAGTAAGCATCTAAATTGTTCTCTGAAATTAGCAGTCAGTTCTATCTGTCTTTATAGAGCAGTAAACTGATTAACTGAAGGTGTTTAACATTTCAGAATACTCCTTTAGACTTCAGTCTTTTCAGTTTTCAAGTGTTCTGTGGAAATAGAAATTACTGTTTTTCTTGTTTTGCTCAAAATTACAAACTTTGTCAAGAAAGTGGCTGCAAATGTACCAAATTCTTTTTGATATTACATTTAGTCTTCTTAAGCAAGTTAATTTTTTTTTTTTTTTTGATTCTCAAACTAATTAGTGCCATAACAAGTTATTCAGAAAAAAGTAAACCACGTAGAATTTGCAGAACTAGATTTCTGCTCAGCGGTTGGTTTCCATGGAAAGCCCACACTATTGCAGAACATTGTTTTATGTTCATGGCACCATTTGAAGGAAAACACTCCATGAAAAGATTCATAATTTAGGGAAAAAAAGTCTCCTTTGCTCTTATCAGTTAGAAGTTCAATTTTAACTCCTCTAGCACACATGGATGGAAAAACACTACTTTGACCAAAGTCAAATATTACCTTTGTCCAGCAAAACATCTACAGCTCATGTATCATGTCACTGAACTGAGTGATTTCTGTTCTGCATGTTATTTCTCAGGTTGATTAAGCAATAAGACAAGAACATGAAATAATGAAGAAAATAAATTGGCAGTGTTTCTGTAGCTACAACTCTTATGACTTAATTGTTTAGTGGAATTGTGATGAGGTTCACACATTCCTAATTGGAGGAAACTCTAAGCTGATGGGATAATGTAGCACTGCAGCTGGCTGACTGATTGCTACATTCAGTCCATGCGTACAAAATTTTAGATTAGCTTATTGATTACCTAGTTGAAATACCCACCATGTGGAACACTAATTTTTGTCCAAGAAAAAAGTGAAAGAAATTTCAAAAAGGTCTAATAAAATTTTTATGTACTTATTGACACAGTGCGTTCATTTTTTTGTATTCTTGGTTTAATGTCTGTTGCTGCATATTCAGTCTTTACCATCTTTAGCTTTTTAAGCTGTTACTAACTCTTCACTACTTCTGCATTTAAATAAATTTACTGTATGGATGTTAGAGATGAGATTTTCAATGAACAAGGAAGTTGTTGTGGATCAGACAAAAGTAATGATTTATGTTTCTAACAGCTTTGAATCCAGATTTTATAGAAGCAATTAATTGCTTATTGTTCTAAGTATTGTTGGAAAAGACATTTCCTAAGAGAACAGAGAAATAAAAATTGAACATTGCCTAAGTAGTCCCTAAAACCAATTAGAAACTATAGCTGTTTGCAGACTATATTGAGAGCAAGCACAGGTTCCCTGTGCCCTGTCATCATCTAGTGAGGAACAGTGTCTAAAGATGATGTCTCCTAAGTTCTCAGATATGTGCCTGTAACCCATTAAATGTTTCAGTCATCATGTCGGGGTGTTCCCAAAGACTATTTGTCCAACCAGCACCTGTTATTCTTTCATAGGCCAAAAGTGTGTTCTGCTTCCTGTAGTATCTTGAAAGCCATTATCAGCTTTTCATTCTTCCTGTTAATATGGTTTTGTCTGTGCAGGAAGTATGGGCCCATCTGCTCCACATGCTGTGGATTGTAGAACAGAGCAGCTTATGTGTCCCAGGCACCATGAATGAAATAATTGCAAGAGATGCTGTAGGAAAATACAGTAATGAAAACAATGAAAGACTTTAATAACAGGAAGGTCATAAATGGAATCTTTTATTTCAGCCACTTTTTTTCGTTTGTTTGTTTTAATGTAGTGAAGCGGGTTGGAGCACAACAGATTCATCGTTATTTAAAAGAAATTTAGAAGTAACTCACAAAAAACCTGAAGGTTTTTTTCCCATGTGTTTAATACCATTTGCACAAGCTCTGTTTTGGGGAAAGATCTACTAAAATATATTTAAAATTAAACTTAGTGGAGCATAGGCATCTGTGAAATGGGAATGCAAATGGATTTTTAGAGTCAATTAAATTAGATACCTGTTGATTGCTCAGTCTCCTCAGGGCAGAAATTCCTGTTGACTTCTGGAGGTTGCTTCAGTCCAGTGCTTGCTGCACCCCCTTATCTACCTGGGACCTTCTCACCAGTTCTCTCTAGTGCATAAAATCAAATGGCAAATGCATCTGCTTAGCCAAAAGGTGACAGTTGTAAATAAGATTATGGTTGATTGTTCAGGACTTCTACAACTGTAATCATGTTCTTTGATACTCAGCAAGAAGTATAAAATATTAAAAAGTCAGTAGCTAGGAGTCTGATTAAGAAATTTATTACTTTTTTAGTTTAGTAGAAATATTAAATACATAGTGAAAATTATGCCCTTTTTATAACTAACATGCTTGTGGCACCTTCAACAAACACATCTGACACAAAGGGTGGCTGGTTGTGATGATGCCTAAGGAACAGAAGGAGACATTTTAAAATTCCTATGAAAAAAAAAAAAAAAAAAATCAGAGAGGAGTGGGAGGAACAACATTTTCCCACCACACTCACTGGTGGTGGCATACTTTGTGCTAGCCTTTCTTGGTTACACTTTATGAAATATGACTCAACATTAGAAATACATTAACAAAGCCAACCTTTAACTGTGTCAGGGAGCATTTACAATTACAAATCTTTTAAGTGGAGCTGCTAAAGAAAATACATTAAAGGAATGAATGAAGATGCTTGTTATTGAAAAAGCAGATCAACTGAGAGGTGTACCCCACTACATTAAAAAAAAAAAATTGTTTTTGTCAACAAAGCTTCATTAAATAAGTGTATATTTTGCTCAGAAGCTTTTGAGTTCTAGAAACTTAATCTTACGTTCATTCTTACTGTTCTCTCCATTGTACCTCAGTTCCTTTGCATGCTGCAGTAGGATTTATATTTGACTGACAAACTTGAATATGTACATACCGACAGACCTGGAAAGAATGGCACTATGCAGAGAAAGTGTGGAGCATCAACTACTCTAAGTTCTAACTGACATTCTGTTGATCCCAAATGTTCTATCTGATCCAATATTTTACTTACTGTTACTTTCCTTGGTATCTCATCCAGTTACTTTACATCATGCTGCTTAACCAGTCCTCCTCTAGCCAGAACAACAACTTACTTTGTCTTCTGGTATTTTTCCATGCTTTCTATGTCAGTGTGGGCACACAGCTGTAGGAAGAAATGGCACAGTGACCATCAAAGAAAGCAGATTATGGGTTACTTAATATTCTGTCCTTAGTCTTTTGTCAGGACAAAAAACAATAGTGCCCATGGATGAATGGGGTGCAGAGACCTTAATGAAATGCTAGTGATCAAGTGGTTTTATTACACAACTTTTTGCAGCCTGGTTTTGAAACCAATTCCCCTTGCATTTTAGTCTGCATTACATGGCAATGCACTGAGGTCACCAATATGGAAGTCTTCACCTAGTTTGACATTTGACATCTTGAAGAAACCAAGAGAGAAGAAATTATACAGGAAGAACCTCTGTCTATGAAATAAGCATCCTCCAAGTAGTTTTGCTGGCATTTGTGATTTGCTGCTTAAGGGAATACCATGTGGTAGTCAGTATTTTAAATGTATGCATAGCACAATTTTGAGCGATACAGGCCAATGAAGCGAATTTCTCAAGTAGTGACCATGCAAGTTCTATTTGTTTTTTCTGATTACATTGACAGTTTTGTTCACAATTGCACTTTTCTCATTGATGTTAATTTTTAGTTTTTCACAGTATATTTTGGTTGTTTTGCTTTGGTTTTTTTCTTGGTTTTTTGGGGTTTTTTTTTGGTAGCAGTTTGTCTGGTGTTTATTTCCTGATGATCCTTGAATACAGATATCAACATCAAATAAAGCTACTGAAATTCTGAAGTGCTGACTTCCTCCTCCTCAGCTTCATCTCAGGTGTCCCTGTTGTCTCCTGAGTGTACTCACTTACTTGCTCTGTTCCACCTGATGGTGATTCTGTCTTTTGGCCCCTTAGCGTTGCTGATAACAGCCCAGCAGCATCTATGCTTGTAACATTCAGTGAACACTGAAATTTTGTTTTCATGAATAACACTGGGTAATTATGGTAGGCTGTTGCATTAGAGGTGTAGGATAGCACTCAGATTGGGGTCTTGGGGTTTAACTGTTTAGAGACTTCTCTCACAAATGCCTGAGGTTCTTGTCTTGAAACTTTTCTCTTGCATGCATGCTTGCAGCTACAGATCCATGAAACAGAGAAGAAACTTGCATTCATGCACCAGCAAGTTTTTCTACATCTCATCGTGGAGAACATGTCTCCAATAGTATAAAATAATACATTATCTGGTGATGGCTTTCCAGAGGTTTCCTTCAGTTGTATATTCCTTTACTCTTTATATGTTGGACACTTTAGTGTTACTCACTCCATCTTGTAGGAAGTATTTTCATGCTTCAGAATGAATTCTGGCTCATAACTGAGGGTTAGATTACCAGCTGGTTCTCAGCTTCAAGTTTCATTGCGCTGGTGGTGTGTCAGAACAGTCATCAGATACGGATTTTTCTGAGTAATAATTAAAGACCTTGCTAAAACCATGGAAAAATTTGGCCTACACTTGGGAAAAACCTGGAGTTATAGTTGCTCTCCTTGTATCATGTTAACTCAGGGCCCTTGTTCCTGTAGCTGAAATACAGTTCTTTCTGATTTATGGATTTCACACAATAGCCACGAAGAGCATTGCATATGGAATGTCAATGGCTGACTTCTTTGGCTGTTGGCAGAATTTAGGCTAGATACAGTGTACAGAAAGAAATATCAATTGTGTATATATGATTTAATAACATTCAGTAAGGTTTAGATTAAACCCAAGAGGCTTTTTCTGTACTCGTGTAACTACAGTAGGAATAATTTCAGCGAAACCATATAAAAACAATTATTTTCATGACTCTCTTTTGTCCTGTAGGAAAGAAGAAATTAATTATGCAGTTCCCATCTGAGTGAATTTTTTTATTTATTTAGTCAACAGTTGGATATATATACATGAAAAAAAAGCATATGGGGACTTCTTTCTTAATTCTAAATACTGTCTTTAATTTCTTTCTACCCAATCATAAAGGAAATTTTTCTGTAGAAAGCAAATGCACATCCAGCACAGCAGGTGATGGCACTAAGTTTAGGATATTTGCCCTCAGATTTACAGGTTGATATCTTTCAGTTCAGTCATAATATTACTTGTAAAGTCTTTCGGCTGCTCAAAAGATCTGTTTTCTACCTTGCTACAAGTACATACAAATTCATTAATCAGGAAGATGACAAAATTTCAATATATTTTACTCTTTGAACCTGCTGACCTGTAGTCACAATACATCCACAAAAGGCGAGTGCTCTTTCCCTGTAATGTAATATCAAAAGCCAGAGGGGAACTAGTGTGTTTTATAGAAAACCATTTGTTCTAGTTGGGCAGATTGTCAGTAGCTTGACTGCTTTCTGGGAACACTTAGAAATGGTTCCTACACAAATTAGTCTCTGAGCCAGTATGTGTTCTTAAATATTTTTCCACTGACCCTCAGAGGTGCAACAGTATTGCTAATTTAGTTGTGATTTCTTACACAAGTATGGTGTAGTTCATTGAGATTCCACTCCTGCATTGAGATAAAGATCTGTAGTTATTTTATCAAAATGCTGGTCTTAAAATGGCAGTTTCACAGGAAAAAAAAATTAAGGAAACCATAAATCTATTTGACCCACTAACACACAGCCAGATTCATAGAGCCTATTACAAGAGATTTAATAGCTATGTTATTTTATGCTGTTTACAAGGATTAACCAAATTCTGTTTCCCACATTCTGTATTCACTCAGAAACAAGATGGTAGATGATGTGAGGTGGGTGGGGGGGAAATGGTTTACATCAAAAAAACATTAAAAAAAAATAAAGAAGAAAGTGAAAAAAAAAAAACACACACGAGCTCCTCAAAATCCCAGTTCCAACAGCAGTAATTGCTGTAGATTTCTTTGTAAATATATACATATTTTTGTTTTAAATATCACAGTAGTGGCAATGAAAGTCTTCTGCCACTAAGAATAACATTTTAGAATATGGCTTTGTATAGGAGTCAGTAAGTTACAATGAACTTACACTGCTGCTATGAATAGGTCTGGTTGCAGTTCTGTGCTATGGTTTCCTGAGTGGTGACCTCACTGCTTCACAATACTTTTCCCTGCTGAAGGAGTAAAATAACCTGGCTAGTTTCATTTGAGCTGGACTTGCTAAAGTACTGTGTTCTGGAGGATCATAAAGACATGGCTTTTCAGTCAGTGAGCAATAAATTCCAGAGTGGAAGACCTGCTGGAGGTGCTTTGGCTCTATTTAAGTGCTGAATTACAGAAAGTTGAGAGAAAACTTCAGCAGAGGCATCTCTAAGTAGTAATTTTGCATTAAATATCAAATTCATCAAGCTTTCCAACCCCTAAATAACATTCGTTTCAAACTCAGTACTTTGCTAAACTTACAGAAGTAAATTTAGGAGCTAAGCTGTAATTGAATCTGAGCAGCCCAGGGCCAGAAAAATATTTTTAAGAAGTGCTTTATATGAGAAGCCTATTACAGGGGAGCCTAAGCAGTTTATCTGATTGTGACAAATGCAGAATAAACAAGCAAAGGTGGTGTTTAAAGTGCCACTAAACCTGAATGTGAGAAGAAAAAGAACCTTAAACTAATTCATGTGCAACTAATTCTGTATACACGCTTTGTTATTCACAGCTGGCTGAAAAATATAAGGAATTTGACATAGGCTTGATGCAATTTTCATGCTGCTAACATATGTTACCTTTTTAGACAGCAGATAGGGGAAAGTTGCAATGTACTTTCCAGTTTCTGAATGTCATGACTTCTGCAGGTAGGCGGGAGCTGGCTCCTTACTCCTGTGAGCACCCATGCACAGATGAAGAGTCAGTACTTTATGGCCAAGACAGTACATATCTAGATTAGGAGTCCCACCATGCCTCTGTATGCTTTCCACTTTTTTTTTTCTTGGGGGGGGAAGACATAATCAATTTTTTTTTCCTTGTTCCTTTATAAAATGGGTCTAAGTTACTCTTCCATGAGAAGAGTAGACATTTTCCTTGATGCAGTTTCTAGGCATCCCAGTGCCTTCTCAGGTTCGTGCCTTTTAGTATTTTCTAATGTGTTGGAGCTTTCTCTTTAATTTCCTATTTTTTTCTTATATGTTTTCAATTCAAACAACTAGCCCACTACTATATGTAGTTAGTCACTTGGGAAGGGGTGCTTTACTCTCCCAGTTCTTGTTCTGTTATTGCCATGTAGCTCTATCTTTAATAGTAGCATCTATTATGTTCTTTATCTTACTCCATAAAGAAGCTTAATTGTTTTGTTTCAAGCTTTTTATTTAGCTTGACTGAGAAGCATACTAACTACACTGCAGCTTCAAGGTCTGGGATTGCCTCTAGATCAAGACAGCCACTAACACTTTCCAGGAGAAGAGGTTGTTGAGCTACTTGTGTACTAATGCTGCTTGGCAGGCAGATGTGTAGCACTCCAGCACGGTGGCCTGAGCCTCCCAGTGTCCCATGATTCACAGTGTTTGAATGTGATTCCACTGCTTTAGTCAGCCTGGCTTTCAGTAGGTCTTAAAGCCCAAAGCAATCCTTGTCTTTGTGTGTTCGTATTTTGTATTGCTCCTACAGATGTATCAGGCTGTTGTGTCCTTTCAGATGACCTGTTAAAATCACAATAAAACCAACTTTCTGGACTTGCTATAACTGGAAATATATTATATTAGAGATAAATTATATTGCCTTTTCTAAGGAGTGCTGTCCATAGGAAGGTTTTTCTTTTGTGTCAGTGATTCCTATGATTCTTTTCACAGTGCTTCATATCTAGGAACACTGATCTAGGTAACATATAATTTGGACAAAAATAGCAGGGAGATGTCCTACCATGAAAATTAAACATGTAGTACCTTTCTACTCAAAATTTTTTTGGTGAGGCTTAAAAAGAAAAAAAAAAAAAAAAAAGAAAATGCCAAAATTAAAATATGGCTTTGTGGCTGTAAGTTCAGTGAAGCTATATAGAAATTGTTTGGTGTTCTAAAAAAACCTAACCAAAAAACTCCTAACCAAACAAGAAAAAAACCCCTGTTATTGGAAAGTACTGTGAGCAGCAGTGTTGAAAGGGTGATGCACAGCCTTAGTTTGTAAACTCATAACTCAGTTTAGAGGTTTCAGTAAAGCTATTTGTGAAAAATGGTCATTTTTTTCCTAGAAAGAAATTGGCTTTTAATCTGGCAAGAACTATTTGTATGTGGTAGTGTTTTAAAATGGATGATAATATGGGGAATAAGGAAAAAAAAGGCCAGTAAATAGCTAAAATTAAAATGTATTAAAAAGCCACATGTGGCAGTCATAAGCTAAATATGGTCCCCGCTTGCGTTAACTCTTTCATTACTAAGTATTTTTGAACTCCAAAAGCCACATTCAATTATTTTAATAGATGCTGCCAGGTACCTGAGAAGCATTAATGTAGCAAATCTTTTTTGTTGTTGTTTGTGGGTTTTTTTAACTGAATGTATCAAAAGGCCTTAAACTGGAAAAACAGAACCTGTAAAGACTTAGACAACACTGTGGAATATACAAAGCATATGTAGAAAATAATCACCAAAACTATAAACTATCAAAGTAGTATTTCAGTTACCTGTGTAGAAGTAAATAATCTGTAATAAATATGTACCATGAAATAATACAGAAGTAACACTAATTTTAATTATACAGGAATAAAAACTATCCCAATAATAATTCCAATGTGTATCCACAGTATTGAGTCTCTCCTAAAGTTATATTCATATCAACCTCTTAGATTACTGTTGTAAGTACTTTGGGGAAAGATGTAGATATTAACAGTGATACTCTTCCATTAATAGTCATCAATGGGCAAACTAAAGGACTAAAAACAACACCTAGAATTTTAGCAGTGAAATGTTTTAAGAAATATCATGTTAGTGTAAACATTTTTATCTGTTTTTTTTGACTTGGGCATAAGAAGGATCATTCAGCGCCATATCCTCTCATTCTGAATGGATGAGTGTGTCTTCTAGGTTTTTCTTGGGGATTTTGGTTAGTTTTTCCCCCCCCACCACCAAGAAAAATGTATGTGGCTACAGATGAGTTGTAGAATGAGAAACCTGCTGTCATTTGATGAGAGTTAGTGCAGTCTTATGTTCAAATCAAAAGTTTGTGCAAATATTCTAAATGGGACTCCAGTAAAGGAAAAGAGTGTAATGAGAAACTGTCTTCTTCCTGTCATGAAAACGTACATTTTAATGTTCCTGATAGAAAACTGCTAACTTGTAACTAGAACCTATATTTTGAAGATGGAGAGGTAATCAATCTAAATTTTGCTTACAGAAAATTGACTCACCAGCACAGTCTTGTACATAGGCAGGCAGTATGTATATGTACTTACCTCAGGGTAAGGATGTAGCTCAAGGATGGTCATTCCAGGACTGATAGCAGAAATAGTACAAAAGTTCTTTTTGCTAGTAAGTGTAGTATAAATGGCTTAGCTTATTCAAAACAAATCATTAAAAGCTTTCTGGTTTGCATGGCATGGTTATTTTTATTCTTTCTTCCTTTCTGCCATCTGTCTATAAACCTATTGATTGTCCCAGTATTCTGTCTTTGCTGCTGATGCAGTGTATCAGTTTCCTTTTTATTACAGCAACATTTTTTCCCCCTGATCTTTGGAGGACACTTAGGTAAACTGAAACAAAGATTAGTTATAATGATGATGTAAGCAGAGGGATAAAGCGCCATTGAGCCAGCATTGACTGCAGTTGGGAGGAATAAATCACACCCTAAAAAAAAGGGAAGAGGTCAATAGTTTTGAACCATTTTCTTATTTCATGTAATTCTGATGCATTAAAGTCTGGTTATTTTTTTTACCTATGTTGTTATTATGCCTACCAGAAAGTATCTTGACAGGATTCGAAGGATATTGTCAATTTTTTAGACACATACTTTGAATATTCTACTATGCAGATTCAGATAGTTAATAACCTTTTGGGTAGGCTGTGCAGCTCCTATCAGACCACTTCAAAAGAAATGGTGGGTTAGGATCTGCAGAACTTAAATAGCCTTACAGTTCTATTAATACAGAATTAAAGCAGCTAGTTCTTGTGAGGCTTGTTTCCAGTTTCCTTTTAAAGTCTCTAGCAAGCTCTGTTCACTGAAGAATGAGGCAAATAGGGCTTGATCCTAAAAGTCAAGATTCTGATTAGAATGGAATTAATAAATCATGTCTCTGAACAGAAAGCCTGTATTCAATATATTCATCCTGATGAAGACTACACAGAAATTTAACTGTGTAACTCTAGAAAATGTATTTCTGGTGCTTTTTGAAAGTACCCTTGCTTAGGTGGAAGATATCCTTCTGAAATTAAGATTATTTTTTTCCATATGCAAATTTTACATAAAGGGAGTGTTCTCATATGATTCATCCTGCTATCTGAAGGGTAAAATTGCAGAACATAACTTTGAGGGAGTGCCAATAATTTATGTTTAGAAGTGCCGACCATCCTCTCCTGTGTTTTCAAATCACACTTGTCATAGCACTTAATAAGTTGATTTTTTCTTTAAGAAATCACTCTTTTTTTCTCTTTCTAGTATTTTGATGGAAGTCAGGCAGAACTGCTTATTTATAACAAAGGATATTTTCAGGTCTTAAGGTCTGCTGACTCAGTCATTTTGTCAAAGTTTGCCATTTTGTGGCAAACTTTCTTCTAAGGTGTGGAGGTCACTGCTGCAGCGGTAGAGCCAATCCTGTGTCCCAGTGAAGCAAAAAAGCTTAAATGAGTATTAAAAAAAAAAAAGACAAATCCATACAGGATGGGTAGCACTAACTTGATAGTGCCTACATTTCTTGTTGGAAGCCAAAATGTTGTTTCAGACTGAAGTAATCTTGTTTATCTTATAATAATTCCCTTAGTATCTGCTACTGGACCCCTTCTGATACAGCTCTAAAATAAGAGTTGTCTCGTCCTGTAGAGTGGTGAACATCTCTGTTCATTACTTTGATTCACTACCTATGATTTACTACTTTTTAAGGTTGTATAACTACAACTGGAAAGGAAAAGTCTTGGGCAATCACCAGAACTAATAAGGCTCTTGCAGAACTCGAAATTCTCGGAATTGTGGATTTGTTAAAATGAAGCTTATGCTGATGAAATTATATATTGGTTTTGATAGGGATAGAGATCTAAATCCTCAGTCTTCACAGAATAACTGCTTGATAGAAATGAGCCTGTACCTCACATACCCATGAAGGATGCCTCAGGAGTTTCCTTCTTTCATGCATGAACTCTGCTTGAAAGAGTCCTAGTTCTTCCAGGTGAGATATGAGAATTCTGGGAGACTCAAGACAGTTTCACACACAGATTTTTCTTTATCATAGTCATAAGATACTTGCTGTTTTGCTAACACCTTGCTTAACAGTCTGCCTTTGCTGACTATGAGGAAGACAAAGCTTGCATTTTACCTACCCCATATAATATTTGTTGGATGCACCAAAGTAAAATGTGACCATTAATCTTAAGAGTGAATTTGTATTCATAGACTGATGAAGGGACCTGTCTGAAAAATGCTAGAGTTCTTCTCAAAGTGAATAGAGACAATTTTGACAAAATAGGCCTAAGTGGTTTTGTTTGGTTGGTTGGTTTGTTTTTTGTTTGGGTTTTTTGTGGTTTTTTTTTTGACCCAACAGCTTAATCTAAAATAATCTGTGTTCTTAAATTTTAGAATTGAATCATCTGATCCCATAAGATGTTTCTTAGCTAGAGTTTCATTAGGTGACTGGAATTACTGCTCAGACTGGGTTTTTCTGGGAGAACCTCAGGAAGTTTAATCGGATGCTCCAGATGTTGGCAGCCTGCCCCCAGGCTGGTATCACATGCTCTGAATTGCCCCTTGCTGCAGGGACATGTCAGCTATTCAGAACGTCCCTACATGTACACCTGCATGGAAGTGCTGCATCCTAACTTTAAAGATCCCAAAAAACCCTCAACCAAAACAAAAAATCCACACAAGCAAAAACCCACTACTCTTTGACTTCATTAATGAAAGAATTGTTGGGGGTTTTTTTAATCGCTTAAGGCAAGCTTTGCTTTCTCCTTTCCAGAACTTTATCTTTCTGAAAAAACACAGCTAAAGAGGACTGTTTCAGAGAGATATTTTTGAAATTGCAGTTGTCTTGTAAAGAGTGCTGATGTGCAAGTAGCTTTTAGAGAAACTNCTCAGGAGTAAAGGGGGTGGGGCCAGTTCCGCACACACTGTGCCTCACCTAAAACATCCATTGCACAGGCTTATCCCAAAATCTTCATTCACGAAGTCCAGCCAACAACAACAATCTTGGTTTTTGGTTGGTTGGGGTTTTTATTTTTATTATTTTCACTGTCATAAGAGCGATCTCATTGTTAGAGACATCAACATCCTCTTCCAGTCAGTTGGTGCAAGTACAAATATTCTGTGAAAAGCTTGGGCACCTCACAGTGGTTCTCTTAACACATGCTTTGTTTTCTCTTTGGGAGGGTGGGAACATCAACTTTGGTCTTCTTACCTGACTACTTGTAGTTAATGAGCCCTCCTCAGAAGAAAGGAGGACTTTGTTCCCTAGCTAAGTAAAATAACAAAGCAGCTTTATTTTCACAACTGAATACCTTTAATTTCTGTTGCTTCAACCTCTGAAAAGGAGCAAACAGCAACTGGTGTTGCTTTCCAGAGCAGGACTGCAGGAGGGTTTGTGGAGTGGCTTTTAAAGCCACCTCTCACTCTCTGCTTCAGTGGCTCTGTCAAGTGGATCTGGGAGTGAGCAGATGAGTTCTGAGCCTTCTGAGGGCTCGGGAGGAGAGGAACCCTGAATGTTCACAGGCATAATGCAGTGCAAAAAGAAACGACAAGGGGGGAAGAGTGGGACAAAAATGTGTGCAAGGGTGCTCTTGCAGAATAAGTGAGAGACTGAAGTAGAATTAAGAATAAATCAGAAGCAAATAGTAGCAAAAATAAGCTTAAGGAAAAACAGTTTTAGGTTTATTTTGTTCTTGTACTTTTCCCTCAGAAAAGTTAAACAAAAAAAATGCTAAGGAGTAGACAAGAAGAAATAAATAGAGGAGAGAAATCTTAGATTAAATGCATAACAAAAGAATTAATGTGGAAAATATGAAAACAGGCAACCATAGGAAATACTTTCAGTTTAAAAAGGAAATGCACAGGGATGAAATTTCGCTTCTGTACAAAAGGCAGTAAAGACAGCCTCGGATGCTCTGCCTGCTTATCTTTACAGATTTTATTTCATTGTTTTGACTACTGTTTTTCTCACTTGCACACCCTGGCTTCAGTTTTTGGAGAACTATTTTATGAAATGCAGAAGATACTAAAATGCACTTGATTATCCAGCTCTAAGCATGGCTTTATGCTTAATATTTGGGATATCAAATATTGATTTCCTTTTGTTAACACAGACTGACCACTTATATTGCAAATATATTTTATGGCATTTCATTCAATTAAATTATTACATATTCTTTCTTTACTATGTTGTATCTCTCCTTGCTCATATTGTGTCTTCTATAGTAGTTTGTATTTAGAACACACATGGAGAAATTACATGCTATAATCAGTGGATGGAAGCTCCCTGGAAGGTTGGCTTCCTCTCCTTCTAGTCAACACAGATTTAATGTAGACTTCTAGATATTACCTGAAATCTTGGGTACAGGACAGTCCTGCCAAAAGACCAAGGCAGTGAACTAGTCTGATGCTTTTATCCTTATGACTTGCAGTATTAAATTATTTAATTCTCCTCTTCCAAAAGTAAAGTTTATAAGTTAGTAAGATATAAATAATAAGGCAAAGCTGCTTGTTGTAGCATGCTAAGAATCCACGTAAAACAACAATATGGGTATGTGTAAAAATGCAATGCATTCCGTTTCTTTTTCAAATGAAGATATGAATGACGTTGACTTTGCTTTGTATGCTTAATTTTAAATATGCATTTTTGTTTGTTTTGTAACTTACCATGATACACTGATATGTTCAGCTATTAGTTTTTCATAATAATCCGTGCAAGCTTCTCCAGATGATCTAAGATCAGTAAACAGAAAATACTAGTGAAGCTATGTCTAAAATCTTGATTGATCATAATAAAGCTTTTTTAAAATTTCAGAAATTGGATCAGTCGTTCAAGTATTTTTATTTTTAAATACTATTTAACAAAATACAAAATTTTGCTCAGAAAGATCTCTTCAATGGCTGTGGAGACCTGAATTACACTAACTCTAATTCAAATAACTAATCATATTCCACAACTACTTAAAAGCCAAGAATTTGTTACAGGGAGAAGCAGGAGATAAAAAATGCTAGTAAATAACATTGCAATCAACTTTGCATGATCACACTTCAGTGGGTTTGATTTGGTAAACAGCACAATGATATCAAATTGAACTACTTAGTCATTGAATAAAGAGATGTGACTTATACAGGGTAATTGTAATTAAAATCTAGTGTCTATGCACTGCAATTTATTCCATCCATTGCAAGGTTTTTGCTTTCAGAACTAGAGTGATACAAAGAGAATATGTTGTGATTTTGGGGATCTCATATTCATAAATTTGTGGCACTTCATGCCTTTTCCATCCTCAGGTCTTACCTAATTTATCCTGAGAAAGTATGCAGCTTACTCCCATTCTTTCTCAATGTCTTTACCCTCCCTTACTTGCTTCATGCCTTAGTTGTGCTCTTTTTCTGAACACTCTATTCAAATATGTTTGGTTTTTTTTCAGGAGGGAATTGGTTTGGTTTGCGTTTTTTTCGTAATTTGGTTATATTAGTAAAATATTTCTTGGGTTATCATAAACCATTTGAGGTCACATGGTCTTGTTAATGAAGTAATAACAGCTGCTCTTGTTCATCATGTATTTGCTTTGGAGTTTGCAAACTGGATTAAAAAGTATCTGAGTATCAGGTAATCTTAAAGACTGTTACTGCAGTAATGGTGTGTTTTCAGAAACACAGACATGCTAATGTTTGGCAAACCTGTTTAACAAGGAACATGCTAATACTGAAGTGCTTTAAGGGAGAAGTTTAACAGTAAAATGAAAAATACTACATGTGTTGTGGTGTGTAAGGCCAGTGAGTGTAGTTTGCAAATGCATGTGCAAGGTTTAAGAATAAAACCATGTATCTCTCATATCTGTTGATCATTTTGCTTTTATGAAGCCAATGAGATTCTGAATGTGATAATCAACAGTTAAGATTTGCTTATTTAAAGTAACTTCTGGAAGTTACTGACAAATTACTGGGTTATTGAATTATTAACAGTAATTTAAATAAATCATTATTTCTTCACAAAGGTGAGATATTTAATCCCAAGTTTACTTCTGTGTAAGCATAAGTGAAGGCAAATTTTGCAAGTACTTGACATATACCTGTTTTCAGGAAAACAATGAAACAGAAAATACTTATATATGTAGTGGCTCCCACCCGTACCCCAAAATTCCTATAATCTATGGGAATATCTAGATGTCTAGATCCATACTTTCAGATGCATGTAGTGCCCACTTTTCATTCCATCTGGAGATAAATTGCCATAGTGACATAGTTTGGATCCGACCATTGCAATTCTGCAATGACTAAGGGGGTTCGCCTCATATATTTTGTGAGCAAATTAATTATCCATTTCTCTTTCTTTGTAACAGCTGGTTTAAAAATCTGTCTTCATATTTCCATTATTTTTTGTGGTTCCTTAAGATGATAATCAGTATTTTCTGGAAACCTAGCTCTGTCAGGTTTCAGCACACGTATGCTAATGGAAAGCAGTAAGATTTGGCCTAGTATTGAATTTCCTGAGCTTATTTCTGTAGTTTTTCTCTATGCAAATCTTAAAGTATGAAATTATAAGGTAGTATCAAATTATTTTTGGTGCAGTTTTTATATTAACAAAGTTCCGTTTTCTGACTTTCCCTCATCCTGTTCTTAATGTATTAGCCCAAAATCATAATTGTTTTTCTGTCAAACAATACTGGAATATAATTAAAATTTCAAGTGTAGTCCAGTTTTACTTGATGGCTTTTTTTGAATAAAGTGAGGAGTATGGTGTTTTTGAGATAGATTAAAATTAAAGATTTTTTGCTTCTTAGGTTTTTGTTTTAAAGCAAGCCATCTTCTTATTTCTTAATCATCAGGAGACACTGTTTATTCAGTTTTTCATATAAATCCATAAAGATTCCTCATAATATAAGCATAGTTGTTTAATAGTTCCAGCACAAGTTAATTTTTGATCCAAATGAAAGCATCCTCAAAAAGCAGAACTCTGTTTAGAGTTCTGAAATTTGGGAGCAGCAGAGTGTGGTGCACAAGTTCCATAATTTTTTTCAGTGTATTTCAGCTAATTTTGTATTCCTATTAATTTAGCATTTGGGGTTTTTTCCAACTTTTGTGATTTGTGTTCCTTTTCCAGAGGTACTTGAGGTTTCTGAAAATTATTAGAGTTTTGGATCACTTGGATATTTTTGAGAATCTTGATGCAACACTGGAAGGACCTCCTGGTTGCCTGATTGAATTTTGCTGTTGTAAACAACTGTGTCACATTGTTAATTTTATGAACTAACAACTAGATAGACATGTTTAGTTTTGGAGCCAAACCATGGTTAACTTCAATTCCTCCTGTAAAGTGGCTTCATTCCATTCCAGTTTTCCTCTCCTCTTCTTTCAGGACAAGAAAGACTGGTCACTGGATCTAATCCTTTATTTGGTTTGTTGTAAAGTATCACCCTGAGTGGATGGGAGCTTGGTCTTTTCCTCAAATTGCCTAGGATGTCAAATGATACATAGCTGTGGAGAAAATTAGGCTAAAAGGAATGGATTATGATAAGATTGTAAAAACCTATCTAAATCTATTCCAAACCTCAATGAATAAGGCAAGTGTAAAAGATAACTCTGAGAACACTAAACATACTGAGCACTATGAAACACCTTAAAGATTCTGTCAAACGAAATTCAAATTTGTGTTTAAAGTTCCCTGTTGAGGGAGAAATGACAGAGGATGTATTATTGAGAAGCATGAAGAATACAGAAGTGTAGATAATTTTTCTTTAAATTTGACCTTACCTCTGAAAGGAGGAAGTATAAAATATCAACAGTATTGAGCTTTGCTAGCACAGTAGGTTTGATGTTTTCCATGAACGGACACCTTGTTTGACTGGAAAATATCTTGTCTACAATTTCATTTCCAACCTGTTGGTTTCTTGCTGTCAAAAAGTGCTGTTCCATTTCTGGTATTTCGGCATCAATCTTATGCTATCACAAAGCTGGTGCCGTTGGCTGTCAGACCTGCACAGTCTCAATTGGCAGACTTACCTGTCTTCAGCAGGATTAAACAGAAATATGTCTCATTTACATGATGCTGCAGCCTTAGGCTGCACCAGCCCCAGGAAACTTGAGTGCATTGGCTTCAAAGAAACTGTGTGCAACCTCTTCTGACAGCATATTTTTACAAAGAACCCTCCAATCTATTCCTCACGATGTTTTCTCTGTCTCTTTAATATTTTGTGTTTGTATTGTATAAATACTTTACTACTTGTCTCTGGCAGTTTTGTAATAGAAAGTGTTAGAGCATTCTTTTTGTAAGTTTACCTTAGTTATATGCTAATATATTTCCAGATATTTTAAACCAGTGCATTGCAAAATAGTCCTATACTTGGAGCAGAAGATGTACAAGGTATACAATGGCATGACAGGATTGTGTTTATTAAAGACCTTCCCCAAATTGCCACTGTATCCTGATATGACCAGTTTTCTTTAAAAGAGTTAATATGCTCCATGACTTTATTTGGTGCAGGAAATAACATGACTACAGCCTGTGAAGCTCTTGTTGTTGGCTTACTTAGGGAACATTGCTATTATTGCAGCCTTATATTAAAAGAGCAAAACATAACTTCAAAACGTAGTTATCTTCATGAGTTTGTGTAAATGCAGTCATTCCTGTGCTATCTGTATATGCACACACTTAAAACTGCACATATATATCCTCAAATGAATGTTTTATTTTCTAGGAAATGGCATCTCACAGAGTTTGCATGCAAAATATTAGGCTTTAAATTGTGTTTATTCTCTTTGGATTAAGCTATGTCATTTTTCAAATAGCCTGGTGCTACATGTTATAGCATTTAGTGCCTATGTAAGCTACTTTTTATCAGCAATTGCATTGCTTCTAAACTGCGTTTTCTTAATAGTAACATAGTCAGCCTTGTATTTTATGTCACTTCAATTTATATGTACTTCAACAACAGCATATCCTGCCTGAGCCATGACAGCTAAAGAGAACTGCAGAACTTGAAGTTAATAATATTGCCAAAATTTAGGTAATGACAAGGTTTCTTGCTGTTTTGATGCACCAGAGAAACAACATCTGCACTTCACTATAAACCTGCTACTGTTTTTTTTGCTCTGACTACATAGGGTAGGAAGGGGTACAGGTAATATAACTGAACACATCATGAGATCATCATGCCTTGAAATACCTGATTCTAGCTGCAGCTGCTTTTACAGTATGAAAATGGTTGTACAGACAAAACATGACTGGCTGCAACGTGCTGTCCTTTTCTGCTCTGAACACTTTAATTGGGGAAAGAAAAAGGAAAACAGTATCCTTTCTATATTCAAATTGTAAACCAACCAAGAAACTAACATAGGCCTCCCTACAAAACTTTTCTGCATAAAATACACTGGTGTTCAAGAGTGTAGAGTCATATATCCTCATGATTACATATACAACTTTTTTTTTCTCCATTGTGTTTGGAATAGGTCACGAGGAAACAAAGGTAGGCATTATGATAAATGAGGAGGGATATCTATACAATTGACTGCTGCAATATTTTTAAAGCTGTTCCTTTGCTAACATACCATATTAGTGGAGTTATCCAATACTGCTTTGGACTTTCTCGTGTTTCCACCAATAGCACAGCTGCAGAAATGGGCCAAGGAATCTTTTTCAGCTTCAAGTCTGTTCAACATAGTTTTGTGGACAAGAAGGAGAATGATCCTTCTTTCTTGACTTCTTGTTGCTGTTGCCATTGGGGTTTCTTTGAAAAATAGAGGCTTTAAATGTTTGGCTTCCCTGAAAGTGTTCCTATTATCTATGAAATTTCATATTCAAAGCAGAAATGAAGACGCAACAGTATCTTCTGTCAATTAATGTAACTTTTTGAAAATGTGTAATTTCATCATTGAAAAACTTCTTCACTAACAGATATACTTTTACAGCTAAAACCTTACAAATCCAGTCAAAAAGATGAGTATTATAGAGCATGTATAGAGAATAATTACTTTGTACAACTTTTACTCTTGGAGAACAATACTGACTGAATGTGTTTGGGATATTTTGAGCTAATGATAATTCTGATGAAAGTCTGAGCTTTTTGATTTATCTTGTTTTTTTCTTGAAACATTTCTCAGGAATGCATCTGCAAAATTTTCTATGGAGAAAAAGTCAATCTTTTTTTGATATAAACAACGCCATTCAGCCTTGCTCATTCAGGGCTTGCTCAGGTTTTGCAGCTAAAGATCTTTGGCTGATAGGCATCAGCTAAGGACAGAGAACATCTTCAAGACTTAACAAGTTGTGGCAGGATAGGCCCACCTGATAACATACAAAGTCCAATTAGAGAATGCATACTATGCAAGCCATCATGCAGGCTATCAGACAAGCTCAACTGCTGGTGCCAGGATGTTGTCTTTGTGTTGAATTATGCTAAAACCATCCTGATTCTATAGATCTACCTATAGACTACCAGTTGCTTTATATTGTGGAAGTCCAGTCCCCTTTCATAAGGTCACTTCTTCTGATAGAACCCTTCTTGGGTGTATGTGCAGAGGTTCCTCTCTTGCCTGGGGGCGCCTCCAGGAACACTCCTTGAGGCTGAGAGAGAGATCTCCCCATAAACATTGAATTGGGTGAGTTACATCAAATCTCTACTTAATAATGATTTCCTTTTTGCTGCTTAAATACTTACTTCAGTATGATTAAAAATCCTATCTTATACTACTTCATGCTATGTTATGCTCTACTAGTAGATTTTTAACTTTTTATGTTGGGTAGCAATTCTGATTAAGATATGTCTGATCATTTGTAATAATAAATGATCCATTTTATATAAATATTCTCATTTTGCCAATCATTAAAACCTGCAGGACAAAGTTCAATCACACTTCTGTAATACCTTGAACTGTTGACATAAGCCGAGGCTAAGTTTGGATTCAGCTGCACAGAGACTCCTCTCTGGGAAGGTGTTTGGAAAGCAAAGCTGTCCTTTCTTCCTTTTGTGACTCAACGGCCAGGCTTCTTTAAAAAATTTTGTCCAAGTCTTCCACTCCCACCCACGACACAGATTTTAGTCATGCTGGGTTTCATTTGAGGGCAGGAAACTTCTTGCTCTTCTGTTGTCTGTACTAAATAGGACATCAAAAGGAGGACGTAGCTGCCAGGTTTTAGTGCAGAGTACAATCCAGTAATTGTACTGGTGCTGAGAGTAGTTGCTAGGTCAAAATCTGTGTGTTCAAAAAGATAGTGAATCAAACCGTGAGATGGGGAGAGGCTACAAACCTGACAAGATGAAAGGAACAAATGATGGGAGGGAAATTAAGTCCAATTTATCTTTTAGAATACTAATTTAGAACCAATACAGGTCAAAGATTTACCAGCAGTAGAAGAGACTGTTTTGGCCTGAAGATGTTTTAGGGGCCGTAGCTGTTGTGTTGGAAGAACTATGTATGTGGAGGATTTATTACTTCAAAGGGAGCTTAGATACTGTATGTCTATAATGCATTTTATATGAAGTTGTGGGTATCCTTGGATGTTTCACAGTATGTGAACTGGATACTTAATTACTTGTTCTACACAATGTCATTAATCAAGGGGTGTGGATTTTATGCAAGTTCACTCATATGCATTAATTAAGCCAGTTTTCCTATTGATATCTGTCCTTTATTGTCTAACTACCGTGAGTAATCTTGTTTTCTTCAGTGCTAGTCTGGAGCTATCTGTGTGCTGGATGGCTTGCCATTTCCAGGGTATAGATTAGTCAGTCAGTCAGTAGCTGCAACCGGAGATGAGCCTGCCTGCTTTCCCATCTGTGGAAGCACTAATTAGAGTTTTCTTTCTCTTTTAACCACCATGTTTTTCCTGAAACTTGTAGGAATTTAACTATATCTCAGAATTTTTCTGTCCCCTACCCCGTGTCAGTTGAATTAAATTAAACAGCAGAGTTTCTTAGTTATTAGGATGAAAACAGTTAAACAGGCAGTGCAGTCACATAAGTTTCATTGCTCATGGAATCCGGCCTAAAAATACTATCTTATGGCAGCACTTCACTGATAGACCTAAACTAATCCTAAGACATATGTTCTGGTTATAGGTCATTTTTTTTCTTCTGTCAAATGTGTTTTCATAACACAATGGTACAAAGATTGCATTTTTCTCCATATTCACCAGCACTAATACAATACCATACACTGGCAAGAAGATGGATTGGATGGAGTACAGATGCTGCCCAAATCTTTTCCCTGACTTCAAAGAGTTATTTTTAAAATATCCTTTCAGTTAAAGTTAGATAAAGTTGTTGGTTTTGAATGACTTCTTAACCTTCATAAAGGTACTCGCCAGTGAGGGTTGCCTTAAGTGTCCGTTCTGTGCTGCTCTGAAAAGTAGCTGTTACAATGTTAACTAGACCTTAGTTCGTCCTTTGTCATATGTTAACATCGGTAATGTTCTGATTTTGTGACTACAATATAGTTCTTGAGGGAGTAATTTGCCCCAGTTAGACCATCTGAAAACAGTCACTTCATTTTCATTATCCCTCAGTAATGAATCTATTTCTTCAGCAATTAATGCTATTTTAATTAAATTTTAGATATATCTCTCTGTATGTACTGTGTGTAACCTAAAGGTATCCCAAGATTTTTATGTTCCCTCTTTGTTATTTCAACTTTCTCCACAAATGTCCTTGATTATTAAAAAAGTGAAATAATGAAACTGAAGTTGTAAAACTGAAGGCTTCCCTACTGTTCATTGCACAGATCGTGTACCTAGGGACATACAGGTTCAGGCCACATATTTATCTCTCAAAACAAGTCTCTGTAGTTATTATCAAATTCTCTACATCTGCTGATTTGCTGGCAGTTGGCTATTTGGGTTTTTTTGTTGGCTTTTGGTTTGGGGTTTTTTGTTGGTTTGTTTTTTTTTCTTTTGGGGGGTTTTTGTTTGTTTTCTGTGTGGTTTTGTTTGTTTGCTTTGGGGTTTTTTGTTTGTTTTTTGTTTGTTTGTTTTTAGTTTAGTTTGTTTTTAAAAAATGTGAGCACTTTCTATTATAACAGTTTGTACAAACACCAAAGAAAACCTTACAGCAAGAAGTAGACAGTGCAATAAAATAAATCATTTTTCTCAGCATGAAGCTGAAGCCACTCTTCTAGGTTGCAGCTAAACAAGCACATAAAGAAGTGTTTAAATATTTGAATTCAATGTATTGCTGTGGCTAGGTCTTTGCTTTGCGTGTCTAAATGAACAAGAAAATTTTTTTGTTGTTGTTCTGTTTATAGTACTTACACGGGTGTATTATTTATGACACCTTCAACAGTCTGCATATACTAAATTCACTTAATTTGAAACATCTATAAGTTACCATCAAGGTAAGAGTTTTCTTCCCTACATAAACATGTGTTCTCATCTTATAAGGCTAAGCATAAGAAGATAAAGCATGTCTTCTCAATAATAGTGCTGCTTCTGGTGGAAGAAAGATGTTGAGTGTGTGTTCTTGCTTGTTTTCTTTACTCTGGTTAGGAAACTGACCTTAACAGTATACAAGGAAAACATGCCAGCTATTAGAAAGTGTTGTCTATTGCTGCTATTGTAGGACAATATCAGAAAGTACTTGGATTGTTGCTACATCATTAAGGTTCAGAAAGTAATTCTGCTCTCCACACCATTTCTGTGCTTTAGAAGGAAATAACAAGGTTTCACATTAGTGCAAAACTTTGAAAAGTTTTTCTTTTATTGGTTTTGGGCATTTTTAACCTTTTTTCCACCCTAAAAATCTCTCAATATCAACCTTGAATCTGAAATTCAAAATGGGTTCTTCCTGGCACATATTTCATCAACAATGAACTTTCTGCAGTAGAGTTTGGAAACAAAAGCATGAAGACACACAGCAGTTTTAATACAGTGTCTTTGGAGAACACAAACAGTAACTGATAGTTGAAGGTTTGAACCAGCTGTTTTCTGCAATCCAGAGTGCTATAGAATTTGCTGATGCTTCTGTACTTTGATGGTTTTGTCATTCTCTGTTCAAGACCATAAATACTTGTAACTGATAGAGATGCTGTTCTCTCTGCCTCCACTTATTTTACTTCTAAAGGAAAAAAAGAAAAATCAATCCTGGAATGTGTGTCCTTTGCCCTCTACTTCCCTCTGGCTTGGCAGATGTGGTTAAGATTTCTCACCTAACACTCAAATTTGTACTTGGAAAATATAGGCACTTTGCATAAGTACAACCAAAAGCACAGGGCTGGGTGATTTCAACACAAGAGGGAGCTGAGGGGGAGGCTGAGCTGCCTGTCCTTGTAAAGCACCACGTTATCAAGGGCTGCTTTGTCAAAAGCTCCCCAAAGCACAGCTTGTCCAGATAAGTCCTGCCTTCATCCCTTCCTCAAAATTAGGAACACCTCTAACTGCCTTGAGCTGTTACTACTGCTGAGCAGCACGGCTGGCTCAAGCTCTAAGCAAGGCAGACTGTCTGCTTTGCACAGGCTTTGTCAAGGCAAGTAGGGCAGCTGTGCCTCAGCAAAGCTTCCTGTGTGAGGAGGCCTCTCCTGGCACTGCTGTTCCCACAGCAGCAAACCAACCCAGCACATGCTCCCACCTAGAGGAGTAAGCGCTGCTCTTGGTCTTTCCTTATCTTTCTTCAGTCTAGCAATGCACTGCCACAAAGGGTGACAGTGAGCACCTTTGCAAGAACAAAGGGTTATTGTTTGTAGCTTACACCTGGAGATCAGAGAGGATGGTCATATTTGATAAAAAATAATTGGCTTATCCCAGCAGAAGAGCTATGGGAATGTCCAGGAATGGGGACAGTTAAGGGATGATATCCATGCTAGAAAAAAACTGTGGGAGAAGAGAAGGTCCTGAGGACAAATTACCAGCTGGAAAAAAATACCTGTACCAGCAGGGACTGTAAAACTCACTTGTCCTGACTCATGTCCCACCCAGAGTCCTTGAAACAACACTGCCTTCCACAAGTTGCTTTAACTCATTTCTTTGCTGAAGACTATCTGAAACAGCACTTGTGTCATTGCCCCTGCAAAGCTGCACCTTATCTACAGGGTGGAAAGCTTTGAGGGTATTCATAGGGTACTACAACACTTAGTTGTCAGTGTTGTATGAATGCACCCTATGAATACACCAAGCCCAGGTGGTCGTCAATGCTGGTAATGTACGTCTTTATATTTTACAGTCATCAATGTGGTGAAATAAAGAGAGGTTTCACTATGCTGACAAGAAACAAAAACTTGCATTACCCTAGCTAGAGCGATTTTTAAGAATTACAGACCAGAAACAAGATTTGTTTGTACCTGACTAAGCAGTACAAGCCAGTTGAGGATTAGGACTGTCAAAATACAAGCACATACTCTTAGTCACTTGTCTTGGTGAGAAATAGGAAGTGAAAGGCTGGCTGTTCTCTCTACCAGATGCCTCCCCAGGATGCTTTGCAAGTATGAGCAGATATGAATGCAGTTTGCAACTTCATACTCTGTTGCACCCTGTCTCGTTTTAGACATAGTTCCCTGAGGGTTTCTTTTGAATTCAGTTTGTCTCCTGTTTCTGACTTGGTTTGATGCTACTCTTTCTCCAGATACCATATCACTCGTTCAGTTAATGCTATGCTGTATTTTTCTTCTTATTCCTTCTCTTCCTCAGCCAAGAGGAGAAACATCTGAGTGTTCAGCTGGGAGTATGGAGTGGGATATGACCTTGAGACTCATAACAGCAGAACAGATGTTATTTGCTATAGGCTGATGAAGTATGTAAACTGTAGGCAATGAACAGGAAGCGTCCCACTATCGCTGTTGGGAGCAGTGCAAGCTTCTGTTCTAGCAGAAGAAATCAAGACAGCCTGAAGAGATCTCTCTCAGAATTTCCATCTGCAGTATTTTGGAGTAGCATTCTAGCTCACTGTTTTGTTTATTGTTGCAAATGCCTTGCCTCACCTTATATTTTTGAGGGTTGCTTTGGTTTTGGTGTGAACAGCCAAAAAACCCTATAGCCAATTGTGTACTACCAGTGCAGAGAAAAAGAGATTCCTTTCTGACCTTGTCAGAAATCCCAACTTGAAACATCCTCCATTTTCTTATTTACAAATAAGGCAGAATCACCATCCTTGGAGGTACTTAAGAAAAGACTGGACATGTCACTTAGTACCATGGTCTAGTTGACATGTTGGTTTTTTCCCCCCAGTCTGTGAGGGGATTGCACTTCTCCAAGTGCTTGAACAGCAACAGTTTGGCTCTTTCCCTGAGGTCACTGAAGCTCTTGTTTATGCAGTGGCAAAGTAGTCTGCATGTAACCAAGAACAAAGGAATGTGGGGAGAGTGATAGTGTTTTGATGTGCTTCTTGTTGACATCTAATTCCCTGGATATTCTTTGAAATAGTTACTTTTCTATAAAAGTGGCACTGTTATTTTCATTAACAGACTTCTTGATGTGTCTTGCTCAGGGGGAACTTTTAGTAGCCATCCGTTATGTACACATGTGCATGCCTATGAATAGAAATATAGTTACTGAATTTATGGCACAAACTATTACAACTTTCCTTTTTAAGCACTTGCAAACGAGACCATGAAAATTTAAAGGCAACTGCAGTCAAGCTGTTGATTGACTAATAGAAAATTACTCAATCTATGTCTAACCAGTTTGATCCATACTATCAAGTCCAAGATGAAAGGTTAGTTTCTGCTCTTCTAGTAACTAGCCTTACAAATGCCTTTTTAAAATTCTGTCATGCTGAATTACACGACTTATCATTTTCAGATCGTTTCTGAAAGCAGCCCCAGGTTACATGAATATTGGATTACCATGCCTCAAAGAGATTAAAATAGGTGTGTTATAAAAATAAGAACTTCTTCATATTGCAAAAAATTGCATTAAAAAGACCCTTTAGAGAAAACAAAAATGGCTCAGAGTAACCAAATTGGAAGAAGCAGCTCATAAAAAACTTCAAAATGTCTGACAGATTCCTGACAATATACACTAGCACCTTATTTCTGGTTTTAATTTGTGTTTTCTATCCTCATGAGGATGCATAAGGTTGGGCATTAACATGTGAGAACAGAAACTGCTTACACATTGACTCATGCTCTTTTGAAATTGTAATGAAAGTCACAGTTACTTTCAGATGCTAATTTTCTCAGGTACTGCTCACTGACAGACCCGATGTGACTTTAAAGGTAACCAAATATTTTTCAAAGTAGCAATATGTGAATTTGTTTAGGAATTTTAGGGGAAGAGTTGAGAATTTTTTTCTTTTTTCATCTCGAGGTCTGGAAACATGAAAGTTGCATTTGATCCCATTATCTATTAGCAATAAGAAGTCTACAATAAGAAATGGTGAATAAATTACATGTTGCTATTCATAAAACCATTTCAAAGACCTACCTGTACACAGAAGGACCAAAACAAATTAGATCACTGAAATTGCGATTAAAATGTGAAAGAACAGTAAGTTCTAGGGGGTAATGCTCTTTGAAAATGTCATATATATGTATCTACCTATTACTTGTATTGACTGAAGGACAATACAAGCTCCAAGAAAGGCTCTTGTACTCCACATCAATAATCATGTTCTTGACAACTGACAGGGAGCTGATGTGAATTTGAGGAGCCTTGGAGGTACAGGGCTTGACGGAAAGGTCTAAGGTATTTAGTAACTCAACTTGCAAGGTAAAAAAAAAGCATGAAGCCGAGTGAGCTGTATCAGATATAACCCAAAAGAGGTTATCTGTAATTCATTATGTTCTCTAGACAATCTAAAAATGATTGGTTTTGGAGGTTTTCTAACTTATACAGTCTGATTTTACTGAACTTAAGTTGATTAGTAGTTATTTTTGAAGCACATGAACTTCCAGATGACATGAATATTTATATACAGCATTATAAGAATCAAATGTTAGTTGATTTTTAGCAGTGTCATAAACTGCTAAAACTAAGAAAACAGTATTAGAAGGGAATAGAATGATGATAGGAGGGTGAAGATGTGGAGGTGGAATTCATTTGGGGAGGATTGTATGTATTATTCACCACATTTTGGCAAAGAAAGGAATATTCAGTTTTAATACCAAACGTGAAACAGAGTGGGAAGCATGTAGACTCCTGTGGTTTGATCTCTCTAGCCTGCCCTACAGTACGTGGGGTGGGAGAGAAGGCACTGTCCTCATCCCTCCCTAGTAAGGGTCACAAGAAAAAGGAGAGCTCTCAGCCCAGTTCCTCTTGGTAAAACACATCTGGGAGAAGAGAGGAAGGTGTTCTCTGTGCATCAGTGTAGTTACAGAGAATGGGTTATATTCTCTGTAAGGAAAAAGGTGGTTTAGTACACATCGCCTGGGAACTTTACAGGACTCTACCCTGTCAGGCTGCTGGCCTTATGAGAGTGTGTGTATCCTTCCCACCCCTGGTGTGCTCTCTGTTTTGCTGTGTGTGGATGCAGCTGTGTTGTGTACTCTGCTCCTTTTTGTATGTATTTCTGAGTACATCCTCAAGACTTTAGGCTCATCCATGTAATTAACTTGTCCTTCAGATTGCACTTCAAGATCGAGCACACCTTTTTGTCCAGTAGCGCTTAATTGATAAGAATTCCTGACCAATTGGTCAAACCTCCAAAATCAGTGGATTTAGTGAAGAGTAACATATTGACCAGTCACCTTTCCTAATGTACCATATAATCTTAGTAATGGTTTGTGCTTCCCAGATCTATGACCCTGTGTTGTAGGACAACAAAGGAAAAACATATCATTTTGTGTTTTCTTATGAGGCTACAGGCAGTAACTCTGGATCTCTCTCATGGACTCTATTTGTGCCCATTGGCTTCTCTAAAATGACTTCTGACTAATTTACTCTTCTTAGGGAAGTGGCCTGCCTATGGGTGCAACTGCTGCTGGACTTGGTTCTGTTCTGCAGCCTTGGATAAGACCAAGACAGTGGGGTTTGCAGAGGAGCACCTCCAATTTTTTTTTCTATTGATCAGGCAATATTTGAACATGCTATATTAATTACTTTGCACCCCCACTAGTTAACACAATTCTAACACAGAAAATACTTCAATATCTTTGCATATAAGAATTTCTTGTAATCTGATCACCTGCAGTCTTCATAAGGTCATTATTTTAAGACTATTATCTATTAGTACCAGTGTCCTTACTAGATATAATAAATTAACCTTTGCACCAACATTTGGTATTACATTTGACTCCATGTTTATAAAATAAAACCATAAAATTAATTCAGTCAGAAGAATGAAAAATTCTAGAATTCTTAACATTACATTTTTCATATTGATGTTCCTGGGGAAAAAAAGAAATCTCAGCCAGTGTAGGTGATTCTTCATGTAAGAAAGTCCATGAAAATGAATATACTTATTCTGAGACAAAAATTATTGTTAGATTTCATGTGGAAACTATACAGTAATGGGTTTTTTTAAGTCTCCCTTACCATTAGTCTGGAATTAGTTATAGGTTATTATTGAACTGTAGTTTGATGGCTTTCTTTACTCCCTCATTTCTCAATTCACTTCTTAGTTACTGCAGTTAACCAGTTACCTCCATCACATTATTTCTGAGCTTATAAAAGGTTTTATGTTCATTTCTTTTGAGTGGTCTCTTTGAAATTTTGTATCTGTACTTTGGACTTAGCCAGAGTGAAACACACATTGCATAACTTTAAATGTAATTTTGAATAAGAAACTTCCTGCTAGATTCTTGGGAGATTTTGGATGTGGACTAGGTTAGCAAAGGACTTTAGGGTCATTAACAAATAGGAGACCTCATTGGCAGCTTTATTAAGATTTGCCACCCCCTAAACTAAGGTACCTCTTCCTTCTATCACTTCTTTGAATGTTCATGGTACTTAAGCCTTTGTAATCCTCTGCTTCGTGCTGCTGAGTTCTGGCCCAAATAATCTGTGTCTACATGATTAAGATTTATTAATTATAGAATTTTCATGTCATCTGAGGAATGAGGATCAGAAGAATTAATAAAAACTGAATATATTTTTTTAATGCTAATTATTTTCAAAATAAATGTCAAAGAAAGAGAACCACAGAGTGTGTGTCAGCAGTTTGGTATCCTCAGTGTACTGTATCAATAACTTTTGAAGCTCTTGTGGCTCTTTCATATTTAATGAGACTTTATAATTCTAATAGTCATTTATTTGAAATTAATATATTGGTTCATTCCAATATTGAACTTCATAGTGTGGAGTGTAATTCCTGCCTCTTCTAAAACATCATGAAAATCCTATGGCAGCACAAGAAATAAATTCATACGTCAAGAAATAATTTCACATGTTACTGTCTGGTTCTTCACAGCTAGCAACAGCTAGCTGAACAAAAGGTGTCTGGTTGTTGAAAGGTCTGAATCTTGCTAGCTTTCCTCCTGTAGCCCAGTGCACAGAAATATTCCTGGGTTTCCAGTAGCTTTTCATCAAGAAACCATAGTTATCACTCTGGATTCTACTTTAACATAGTTGAAAACAACAGTTTTTTATCTCAGCTAGATGATTATGCCATCAGAATGCCAGTTCTGTTATTCGGTTTAGCTGTTCTTTGAAATGATGTTGTGATGTTTATGTAAACTGCTTAAGTAGTTCTGAAATGTGCACTAAATCCCAAACATATGTTGATTTTAGCCTTACTATTAGATTCACTTGCCTCTCTTCCTACTCTTGTAAGAATTCTGGAAAACAATGGAAATATTTGTCATAATTGTGTTCTTTATATACTGTGGATCTAATTTTTTTATATACCAGGCACTTGTAAATGAATGCCAATATTGTTTTCCATTAAGAGAAGAATAATTTCAGAGAAAAAAAAAAAAAAGGCAGTTATTACAGCTATGCTTAATGTCTAAAGAGCTAGATTTGGCAGTAAAATGGAGGAGTAAAATTTGGCTTAATACTGAGCATGCCTGACAGTAAAATTCTGCTTTGGTAAATGATTAAGCGTGCTGAAATGTGCATTGCTTAAAGCATCTGTGGTTGAGTAGCACTTTTTGAAGAAAGTATATCAAGGGATTAAAGTAAAAGAAATGAGTTTTTGTCATGTGATAATAAGTCTTTAAGCATTCATTCCTACTGCGTTCAGGAAAAACATCAATGCTCTGATCTTTCATCTTTGCTCTTCTCATATGATTTTTGTCTTTTTTCTTAATATGACTGAGTTACATATTCTTCTGAATAAATTCTGAATGTCTGATTAGCAGGAAAATAAAGGCAGGCCTGAGCATTTCATAGCATTAAATTAAGGACAAATTAATAAGATTTTTTTGTGAATGCTATCTGTAGTAGAATTTAGTAAAACCAATCGCACAAGAGAAGTGTGAAAACTTTGATTAAGAATTAATCTTTTGTAGTTCACATGGCATTAAGTTAGAAATTATTACTGGAGTAACTGGTTCAATCTAATTTTCAGAATAGTGCTGGTTTTGCTCAGAACCAAGAAAAAATCTCAGTAGATAATTAATGATAGATTTTGAGCTTCTCTGACTGGAAGAGCAAGGCTAAAGGATATTTTGGAACAAAGAAAACAGCAGAGCAAGATATAGTTTGGTTTTATTTAGATTTATCTGTCATGAAAGGTATTTTCAAAAAGCAGACTGCAACAATAGAAACATAAGAGTGCATACAGGAGAGCGGCAGCTGGAGAATGTTTCCCTGCAGGAATATACCACCAAAGTCTTCCTGGGCACCAGCTTGTGTGCACTTCTGTGTACTTGTGTAAATTAGGTGTTCATTAGTAGAATGAGGTAAATACAAGTAATTACCAGGCACTTTCTGCTATTATCCAGTGAGCAAGGCTATCTTTATATGTCCCCAGACTATCACTACCACAGCATGTGTACAGACCATAGTCTTTAATACAAAATTCTCACAACTGTTTCTTTGTTGCAAGGGTTGTGGTATTATCTTCATAAGGTAGAGTATATTCTGCTAAACTTATAAAAGCAGAATAGATACGACAAATGAAGGGAAAGGTTTACCTGGGAACATATCTAATGTTAGGCTGGAATTTGGAGAATGGTATAAAGCATGTAGGTTGATGATTCATTTTCAATGTTAGGAGAGTTGGGTTCAAATGCATAAATGAAGCAAATCTGGCTATTAACTGTTTTGAATATTGCACTTTTAACTGGAATCTTTAAATTACTTAGTTTGCATGCTCTTTAGAAAAAGGAGAAGAAATTTAAACATATTTTGTTTTCCCATGCAGCAGAATTCAAGTTTTCTTCTATTATTTCTTCTTCATTTAGAGGAAACAAGATCTTTGCAATTCCCTGACAGACTTTGTGTGCATACCAGGGATTTGCATTAAATTCTCATGCTACTGTAATAACCATTGATTCACCTTTTCACTTCATCCTCTTTGAACTGCCAATGTGCTATATGGCAGGAGAACAACTAAAGTAATGCAGTAAAGTTGCTGTACTTTGGAGAGGGAAAGGAGCACCTGCAGAGGAAAAGACTTGACAAGAGGCAAATTGTTAGTGTCACTTGAAAATAAGAGAAACCAGTGCGGACAGAGAGACTCATAAATGTCAAATCATTGTGATGTCACCAGGAAAAGACCTTTTTTTCTCTGCAACAACATGTAGCTTGGTGAAGTCTTTCAGATGACCTAGGTCTTGACTATATCATGAATATAACATAGCAGAAAATAACTTTGACCTCAGATAATAAATTATTCAAAAGAAAAATTCCTTTCTCCAAATGTTGCTAGCAAGCGCCCCATGAATATATAGTATATATAGAAAATGAATGTAAGGAGATGAATGAAAATCTGGAAGATGAAGGCTCTTGCTGTCAGTCCACTGACATTTTTCTTAAGCCATGCTTTTTCAGTCACTCCTAAGTGAAGACATTATCTACATGCTGTATTATGAATAGAAGAACCATATACTTGCTGTATGCTGTTATGAAAGAGCAGTACAGGGCAGTTAAAGAAGTCATATTTTGAAGTGCTTTTTAAATTTGACTGAACTTTCTCTCTTTCTCTGATGGAGTATTTTTGCTTTCTCTTTTCAATTTAATGTTAAACGTTGCAACTGATATTGGATGCACTGGTGTAATGAAATAAAACAGTAGAGATAAATCATAGACTTTATCTACTGAGATACTGAGATTTCTTTCAGACTTGATGAACTGAGAAAGGCAGAAATGAGGCACTGGGTCACATGGTCCAGATTGATCTCATATCTGTAAGCAATTTGTCACAATCCTAACATTGGTTAGAAAAGCTATGCAAATATTTTTCTGAAAAATGGTGCTTGGTACAGTACCTTATATTCTGTTGCAAAATGCCAGTCCCTATTTCTGATCACCCACCATCCAGTTCTAAGCAAAATGCTGCCAATACATATGAAATCCCCTTCCTACACTGAAACAATAACTGGTTTTGTCTTACAGGTGCTTTTTAGTTCTGGTGTTCTTTGGATGGATATAAACACTTCTTTATGATTCAGATCAGGTTCACATATGGTCTTTGGTGAAGAGTTAATTGATTTTCTTACTGGATGAAGTATTCACTGAATATCCTATGCAGTACTTCATCTCCCCCCATCAAATGTGCTGCTGAAGCCTGTTGGAGCGTGGGAATGTCAGTGTCAGAAAGGACTGGGCATAACTTTTCTTCCAGCAGTTGAATTGGAGTGATACCCTCTCCATGAAGAGTAAGGTATGATATTTCAAAAATCCTAGAGGTTAGAGGGATCTGATTGTGGTGTTGCAATTACATAGGGCTCAGTCTAAGCAAATGAGTATGCAGGACTTTTTCACAGCTTTTTAAAAAATAACAATAGGGTGCGAATAAAACATATTGACAACATGATTTGTTAGACTTGAGAAGCAACAAATGAGCGAAGTGCAAACCTATTCACTTTAGTAAAACCAAAAATTTCAGCGATAAGACAGGAACTCTAGCTGAGAAGTCCAGAGGAGCAGAAGGCCCTTGGAGCAATAATCGATTAGAGATTGGCTGGGGGCCAACTGTAACTTGCAGGTGTGAAACACATAGGTGTATCAGCTGAACTTCCTTCAGCTGAGGTGAAGTCAACTCTCACCTAGAATACTAAACACTGATACAGTTAAGCACATTTTGAAATAGTTTGGAACAGGTGAAACAGAAATTTTTAAGACTGAAGTAAATGAGGGTCTAGGGCATTCCTGCTGGACTCCAGAAAGGGAAGTGGGGAAAAAAAGGTCGTCTTTGGGTTACAAATCTGCCCCTGAGGATTTGTTCAAGCAACAGCACAGTAACTTGCAAAAAGAACAGTCTTGCAGGGACTGTAGTGTGGAAATTTGCTTCTGACTTCCACTGCTTGATCTAGGGTTGTTGGACTGTGTCTTTTCCCATCCTATGAATTCTGTCAGCCTGGAGAGGAGAAAAGTCAGCCTCCATGTTGTGGATGTGCAATATCTGCTTTATTGTATCTATTTAAGACCCTTTTTGGGATAATCTAACAAAACAATGGCTGGGTGTAGATCCCTGCCCAGTTATCAAATCAGAAGAATATAAATAGGGAGAAGATATAACTTCAGAAAACAAACAAAAAAAGCCACTGAAACATCCGTATACTCTCATGGTATGAATAAGTGCTGTTTGAAAATCTGATTTTTCCAGAGCCCATAAATTAATATGCATATGAGGGAGATTATATAAATGTTATGCTATAAGTAGGAGTTTGCATTGAATGGCACTGAAAAGTCCTTTGAGTCACGTAGACATAAGGTACTGGAATTTAAAAGTTTGTATCACACATACAAACAGTATCAGTTATTTTCTGTAATGGGAAAAATAACATAATCCTTCCCATAAGCGGCACACAAAATGCCCTGCAATAGGCACACTTCAGTTTTATAGCAACATTCCTGTAAGCTTTTCCAAAATGGTAATTTCAAGCACCCCCACATCCCAGATTAAATTAGGTTTTGTAATTAATTATAATTTTTTTTAATATCTTTGCATAGATTGCAAAAAGCTAGAAATGTTCTATTACATGGTCCTGTTCAGTAAGGTATCTGAACTACTGATGTTGTTAGTGCTTCAGTAAAGCAAAATAGATTGTTGATTTGCTAAGCTATCAAAATGCATGGATTATGCACTACAGGAGGGATAAAGATTTGCCAAGTATAGATCCAAAAAATGTCTGTTTTCTTCAAAATCAAATACAGACTATAATGTGCAGAAAGTTTTCAGTGGAACAATGAATTTCAAAGATGTTGAAAGCACAGATGTCTATAAAGTACTTGGGACAGGGATCTTTTCCCCCATCATTTCCTTCCATTCTTTGAACAACCAAGTTCTGAAATTTAATTTCTGGAGCAGTGGAAATCTATCATAGATGTCAAACTGTATAGGACATTTAATCTGATAACTTTTGCAGTCCTGTTACAAGTTCTCCTATGCCAGATGCTGTGTTTTTATTTTGACTGCGAAATAGAAAATGTCTATACAGGATGACTGACACGACGAGAGTTTCAGAGCTAAAAAGCCCAGTAGGCCTACAGCATTATTTGAAACATTCAAGTGTCTTGTACTTTAACATTCAATTATGGAAAACAATGATATCACCAAGAATCTATTTCTTTTGTGTATATTCACACTAGAAGCTGAAATTTTCTCTGAAGACTCTGATAGTAGCAAAGGAAAACTCGGAGCTGAGTTTTTTGTTGCTAGCCTGCTGTTGAGGCCTTTTGGGAGAGGGATATTAGAGAGAATTATACATTCACATTTTAGGGGAGAAGAATGTTTTTCATTATTTTAGAAGTCTTTTTTTAATGGCTTCACGGAGGCACCCCACAGTAGAGGCGGCAGGTGGTATTTCTCCCCCATACCCTGAGGAGGGTCACCTGAGTGACAGCACATTAAAGCTCTGTCCCCTTGCAAAATCTCTGCAGTGATTGTGCCTAGCAATAGGAGTTTTCATGTTGCATTTCTGTTTTGCTTCATTCTGGGATGCCTAAGAGGATTGCTCTATGCATTTGTCTTTGCAGAAGTTTTATTCATATGAGATGTTGTTGATCCATTTTAGTCTGTACACAGAGCACTGGGAAAGGTAGATACTGTGGATGGAAGCATTGCAAATGCTTTCAACAGGCTGCACTTTCCTTTTTCATCAAACCTGAGTGAAGTTATTTATTGTCCCCTCCATGACTGGTTGCTTGCAGTCTGAGTAAGACTTAGAAGTATGCTAATGGCATGCAGAAAGAAATGGTGATAATACACTGGCAGTTCCTAATCCCTTATTTTGAGACAGGTGGAGTTTTTAACTCATGTTCAAGAGATTTGACTTTTTTTGGTGGTGGTGTTTGTTTTTTAAATATATAGTAAAATTACTACCAGGTAACCTAACCCATCTCATGACTCACTGTTTCTGTTACAACAGCTTTCCTTTATAAGTACATTTTCTTCCATATGAGAGGAATCTGTCTTTCTCCCTACTGTACAAGTTATCTCACATTTCACGTGACGAAGGTGCTACACCTAGGCAGCTGCTGTGAAGCAAATGTCTCACTTCAAGTCAGTCTGTACAAGTACCCTTCAAAGAGGAAGCAAAAAAAATTGATATTCTTTGTTTTCCATTAAAATAAATTTTACCTACCTGTCCATCAAGTATCTAATTGTATTAATTTCTTTATTTTCTCTAGTGTGAAACTGTGAGTCTTATCTATAAAGCCCTGTGCTTTGGGAATTCTGGTTATTTTTGTGTCTATCACTTTCTGTTTCCCTGTTTTTCAAAGAGCTTTTGGTTTTTTATGTGTATGCATTTGGAGGCATTTTTGAAGTAGCATATAATAAAATTATAAACAGCTTATAGATTGATGTATTAAAGCACTAAGTGTTTGCAAATCTAAACTTGATGCTTATTTTCATAATCAATCTTGATTTCTTCACTGACCCTTATTTTCTGTCAGTAATGTTGCAACAAAGGACAGCAATTTTTTCAAACCCTGCATTTACTGACAAGAATTGCTTGTCAGAATTGCTAAATACAAAGGAAATATTTGTATAATTGATTGTGAAATGTTCAGAAATGCTGAGTATTGCAGTGTTGTCTTGTTTGCCTATATTTTTCTTTATTACCTCAATATCTTTCTATTATTGGTGTTCTTTATATACACTGTCGATTTCTATATTTTCTATTTATGATTAAATTAGAATATTCACAGTGAAAGTCAAATTATTTTGACATTGTAGTCTCTGTCAGTGGTGACGTTTTATTTCTTCTTTTGTCTTTTCCTAGATCTTTTTTGAACAATACAATTGAAACTACCCTCTTTAATTCTGGCAATCAATCATGAAAGTTCAAATTACCTAAGGTCAAAAACCTGTTTCCACAAGGACTTGCATACTAAATGTATTAAGAAACACATTGTAACCCTTAAAAGGCGAAGTGATGAATAAGTAATCAAAGGAAGTTTTAACAAGAGTGGAAGTAATATATATCCCAGAGGAAGATATTATGAGCCCATTAATATCACAAGCCAAAGTTTTACTTACTGAATATAATCTAAATTGCATTGAACTTGCCAACCATCAAAGGAAATACTCAGTTGCTGTGGTCTTGTGGTTGATTCATTCCTTTGATTTCTTCAAATATCTTTCTTCCTCTCTTCTTTGTTTACATGAACTGTTCAAATTCAATTGCATAATCCATAGTGATTTGGAAAGTCATTGTTCATAAAAGGATGATGTTCCTTGGTGCCTGTGAATAACACACAAAAAATTTCCTTGATGATCCAAACATGATGCCTCCAAATCTTAGGGTACTGGGACTTGAGCCATACAGTGCCTTGTGTGCAATGTTCTTTTAGATTCTCTGAGCATGTTAGGCTTTGGATGCACCTGCACAAGAGGCTGGGAGCAGCATGGCCAGCATACAGCTGAAGCAACTCAAGTTAAAGGTGTACCTCTCAAGTTGAAGGTGTGCTTAGGCAGTTTGGGAAAAGATGGCCAAAGGACTTCACCACCCATGTATGAGCAAGAAATGGTGAAGAGTACGATGTCAAACACAGAGAAATCCATAAATCCTTAGTACTAAAGTGCTCTGGGTACTAAAGTGAGCATCTGGCATGGAGAAACCCAAACCTTGGTTTGGGTGTGCAGGGGACTGATGTAGTTCTGTGTGTCTGTGACCATTGATAGGCACATCTGTACCCTCATGAGGGAGCACTTGCCGCTGTGCATCATTTGGGATGAGGCTGGCCCCAAACTGAAGACACTGCTGGAATTGGTGGCGACACCTCTTTCCTGGTTATGACCAGACAAGTGACTGTGGGCAAGAGCCCTATTCTCTGCACAGGCTCCCAGCCCAAGAACCTGCAAGTGCAGTGTCCCCAAAGCCTCTTATAGGGTGATAGTGGTCTTAACCTGCTTTGCAAGTCAGGGCTGCCTGGTTGAGTATGGCTGATGGTGGTTGTGTTGGGTGGCACAGCTTGCCTCAGCCCTCATTCCACCTGTCCTGCACCAGCTGGCAGACACCTGTTTTCTCATGAGCTGTCTCACCTGAGCACAGCCAAATGTTGGGACTTGCCCAGCCTTGCTCCAGTGGTTTTATGGCATGTGGCTTTTCTTTCTCATTTTTTGGTAGAGAGGTTAGCTCATCCTCAAGACTTAAGTGTATCCCCAGAATAGATATTGTGCTGCAGTTAACTACTAACAGCATGGATTTAACCTGGAAATAGTCAACTATCTGTTCTCACAAAACTGCAAAAATGCTTGTTGTTTAAAGACAGGATTTTGCCTTCCCCTCACTCTGCATTGGGGATATAGTTCTAGTATATTTAAGAAAATTGTCTTATTCAAAGAAAAAGAAGTTTCTCTTTGGACTAAATTGTCTCCAAAGACAGTAGAACATGAGCAGGACTGCATGTTTGCATTTTTCTTTCTTCCCATTAGGTGATTCAAGGTTTTCACAGCTTTGCTTCTAAACCAGCTCTCTTATAGTGTTCTTACACAGGAATTTTTTTTTTCTTAAAAAGAATATTAATTTGAGCATGTTAACATTCCTGACACATAAATGTATTCCTTCACGTCTTATGTATTGCTTCTCTGTGTGCACCTACCATTGCTGGACAGTGAGCAAGCATTGTGAAACACACAAGCTACTGGCCAGAATGTGGCCAGTCCTGGCCTCCCAACTGTTGGGAGCTGAGTCAGAGAAGAGGCTGACTGAGGGAATGCCATAGAGTTCAGCAGTCCCCATTTGATCACTACAAAATATCTATCCTTCACTTACAGGTGGCCTTTAAAAAAAGGTATAAGCATGGACTAAATATGAAGCAAAGAAACTTGAACCTTCATGATACGCTCAGGCAAATTCCCAGCATCCATGAAGTATCTTGAGGCAGTAGATCATGATCTCTAAGTTGTGTCATTTCTTAGTAGCGAAGCAAGTTTATGCCATTTTCTCCTCAATGAAGGAAACTGTGCAGTTACCCTTCCCCCCTTCCACCCCATCCTATTATACAGAGCCAAATACAGGCCATATATTTTACATTACTAGTTTTTTAACCAATCCCATCTGAAATATTTATTAGTGTCTAAATTACATTTTGGTAGGCCATTAGCCCCGCTTTCCCTTTCCTGCTCACTATATTAAAACATCATCCTAAGATACATAAGAAAAAAATCAATTAAATAGGATAAACTCTCACTCTCAGACAATCCCCTTCCCCCCACCCCGTCCGCAATGGAGAGAACAAATCCGAGCATTGAGACAGTTTTGTAACAATTAGCTTCAGTTGGATAAAAGCTTTTGAACGATTCTACTTCTTTATTTATTCTTTCTGTTATGCCTTTTTGGAGTGGTGCATTCACAATTGATTGTACAGTACACACTAAATAGCCAAGCACCCCTAGTAAGTACTTACTATGTATGCCCTTCACATTTTCTGGCAGCTTCAGTTCTATGACTCATTTTATCATGAACTTCCACTTTGATGGCCTTTAAACTATCTATCCATAGCTGTTAAAATGACTACAAAGTTTGAAATCCTTTCTTGCCACAACTTAATTCTATAACCCATATAAATCAGATGGTGTGAGCTGCTTCTTGAGCATTCCTGCTTGTGTTTCTTATTGCTCTATCATCAGCTTTTCAAATACTGAAGTTTTACTTTCCTTTATTACTATGGAATGCATCTAAAGCCACATCATTTTGATAAACACGTAATGATTAAAAGATTTAAAATAGAGTTTTTAATTTGTCCATTAAAAACATTTAATGTATTTTTGGAATATGCATCACATTCTTATAAGCCTGGCTAAATTAGATTACCATATCTTTCTGGGTCAGATGTGGGCTCTAAAAAGCCTGTTGATCCTTGCTGTTGCTTTCCTAGAGAAAACTCTTTGCATGCACCCTGCATGTAGCTTTCAATTGCCATGTGTCTCTGTAGTATAAGAAAGTGTTCTGTGTGGCACTCTGTGTTATTCCAGGATAAGATGGCATACCTCTTTCTAGTTTGCATTAAACTAATGTAAAGTCTGAACAGAATGACCATCTGCCTATGCTTTAAGTACCTCCTGATTCTATTTCTCCTTTGATTTCTGTGTAGGAATCTGCTACTTTCCGTTGTTGGAAGCAGAATGGCAGATCAGCCCACGTATGGCAGTTCTGCATTTCAGTTTCAGATACCCAGCCACACAAACTGAAGGGCACAGGAGAAGCTGTAGTTGTTTAGTTTATTTGTTACACCTAGGCAAATGTGAGAGCAGATTAACTTCGCAGCAGGGAGCAGTATTTGTGCCTCCCTAATATTCTGCTGCTCAGTCTCTTGTCTCCTTAGGGTACCTCCCAGATGAGTGGCATTGTGAAGAGTTCCTGAGTCACAAATTTGATTTATACACTGTTTGATCTCGGCAGTCAGAGAAATAACTTAGACATAATTTTGAGTACTTTTCTTATTATGTTTTAGTAACTTCAAGCAATACATATCTCAATACTTAGCAAAGTTGCACGTATTTGTGATGGTTTTGAGAAAACACCAACCTAAGGTTATCATTAAATACCTTTTTTTTTCCTCTCCAAGAACTGAGTAGTGACATCAGGTTGACTTACACCAGGTGAAAAATGAAGCCAGTGCCAGAGCCAAATGTTAATGCCAGGTTCTCATACATTTAATTGGAGTGTTAGGGAAAATAATTGATGGAATACTTGTCTTCCTTGGTTGTATTTGAGTATCATGTCAGATAGACTGTAAAAGTTTAAAGTCTTCAGGAATTACAATATGTTTCTCTGTTCAACCATCAGAAACTGTGGAGTTTTTAATGGACAATATTGGGCAGAATTACAGTGCTGAAAAGATATTTGACGGATATCACTGTTCACTAGTATTTTCTGTAAGTTCAGTTTCAAATATGTAACACTTCTTTGAAGAGTTACTAATGAAATACAAGTGTGGAGGCCAGATTGTGACTTTCTTCTGCTGAGTTCAAGACATTTAGAGGAATCAGGATGTATTTTTATTGCTATGTTTCCAGATACGAATTTATATCACAAGCTATTTATGTTAACCCACTTTCTGTAACAAAATAAAACATTTCTAAAATAAAAACTACTATATGCTAAAAGCTTGCATTTTCTCTGTAAAATCAAATTAAAATTATTTATGATCAAGATTCTTTAAAAGAGGTGACTGAGAACAGAAACAGAACATTTGGGATAACAGAAGATGTACCTGTAATGTAAAGTATACCGTATAATTTAAGCAGAGAAGCCTGGAGGAAATAAAATACTCGTTATTTAAGTGATCACAAAATCATGCTTTGAAACCTGTGCATGCTTACAATTTTCAAATAGAAGAGATTTGTGGAGTTTTATTTTCTCATTAATGCGCAGAGAATTTATGTCTATTCTGCCAGTTAGCGTTAATCAGAGACACCCAAATAATTCTCCTATTGCTTTTAGGGGATATAATGGAATATAAACCACCAATGACTTTTTTACACAAGTGGAAATGCAAAAATATCACTCTACAGACCTGAACATTTAAAGTGAAAATGCTACACTAGGTGTTTATGATGCATAGCTAATAATGCAATTTAAGGTACAGTTTTCTCATGATCCAAAAAGGTGATATCTAGTAATTTTTTTTCTGTTATTCCAAGTGTAAATAAATATAATATTAAATATTTGAGAAATAAGCACTAGTCACTTATGAAATCATCTAGTTGCAAATTAGTTCATTATGTACTTAGTGAATTTTAAGGACAAGTACATAAATTCTCTGGGTAAATGAAACAAGTTTTATAGCTTCCTTAAGGCTGATACAAGCCACTGGAAACAAAGAAGTCTTGTCTTTGGTCATGCTTTGTGGAAATAAATCTATAAAATATCACCTTCTAAATATGTTTGAGTAACATAGTGCAGCACTTGATAGGACAATGAACATAAAGATGTCAAAGAACAGCTAAGTTTAAAGGGAGACAAATAACCTTATTACAGGAAAGTGTAAGTGCCAAAAACATGAGTTGGTTCTTAAGGAAAGGGGAGTTTCTGATGTTCCACTGAACACCTGTGCAAAAAGGGACTTGGTAAGTTTGGGCAGTGCCTGCATCTAATCCAAACCTTTTACTGCTTCCCTGCCAACCTCTTGGTGCACAGTGCCTGCAGTGTCACACCTTTGCCATGCTGAGGGCACTCCTACCTCCCAGTTTGTAGCATGCCTTCCACTCCCAGTGCCATAACTTTGAAAGAAGTTGTTGGAACAGTGTGATGTTTCCAGGGCCTGTGTGACACGATTCTTTCCCTTGTTTCATGCTGCTGCTCATTTGCTGCTATTCTGTGGCCTTGTACCTGCAAACCCTACTGCTACTTTTATGGCAGATTCTCTGGGGATACCATTGCCACCCCTGTGGCACTCCTCTGCCTTTTCTTACTAATTATTTTATGAGACTTTTATTTTTAGACTAGGAATGAACTGAAACTTAGTGCAAAATAATAGGTGTTTGAGTATCTGTTCAGTATTAACTGTGCACAAAACCTGAGAAACCAGCTCAGCATGCAATTCTTCTGTCAATGTGCATATTAAGGATGCTTCAGTCACAAAAAATCATCATAAATGGCAAGCACCAACAGGGAGTTTTAGAGATTGCTGATGAAAATTGTGCAGTGCTTGGGAAATCACATCTATGATCATTGTCATCCCTCTTCCCTGCTCAGCACTGGAGAGAGTTTTCCTTTCTGTTTTCCCATTTGATTTTTCTCCTCCCCTGCCCCTTTCTCACCCCTGTTTGTACACTAAGGTAACTTTGAAATCCTTGAACTCTTAAGTGTATGCCATGCAGTATAGATCCTGCTATGAACTGCTCTCAACATCTTTTGTACAAAGTTGATTTCTACATATATGTAACAATAAATGTGTATATGGTAAGAAAGAGAGAGCTATTATTTATGCAGCAGGAACTCTGGAGACTCAGACTGTGTTCAAGGTTCAGCTGTCCTGGGCTGGTCTGAGCACATAATGGGTATGTGTACATGATGCAGAGCAGTTCTAGGCAGAGATATCTGAGAAGCATTTTTTACTACAATCGTGCTCAGGTTATTGAGTTTTATACCTTTGTTAGCCTGTTGCATAGAAACCTGTACTTAAAGAAGTTATGATGTTACCTTATTAGTATTAGGATAGTTAATCTCTTAGATATTTGGTAAATTGCTATTCAGTAATTTACCCATTTAATTAAAAGTATGGTATGCTATATACCCTACAATTAAATTCCTCTCAGTTTGATACCTCTCCTTTGGGGACTTCTTATCCAAATTCCAGGTTTCTATGCCTTCAGAATATATTTAGAACTAAATATAGAACAGGGTCATGATCAGACTTGGCTAGCCTTTAACAACATTTTCAAAAAGATTTTTCAGAAGGCTGAAATGGTCAGATGTAGTTTGATAATTCTGCCTTTTCCTCTGAGATGAATAAAGCTAGCTCTTAAAAAAATATGGCACAATCTAATCTTTTGATGCCCCTTAACTCCAAAGAAAATGAAATCTTTCTGGAAGGAGGTCCAAAGAAACTCCAGAAAGAATTTAGAAGAGCTTTGAAAATGATAACCAGCTGGTTGTGAAGCAGCAGGCTGCTACTACATGAAAGTGCTGCAAAGCTAATAATAGCCTGGAAATAATGGCTAGCTAGCTTATGCTTTCAGAATATCTGAGTATATCCCCTTCATCTAAGTTTTTCAGCTCAGAGATCACCTGTGTAAATCATCAAGAATGTGAGGTATAGAGGCAAGTCATGTAATGTGTTTTCTTCACATTAAATAATCCTAACATTGTATTTTTAGTTGAATGGGTTTTGACATACAATATATGACAATATTATTCTTGTTTAAAAAGAACAGTATGTATACATATAGAAAGAGATATTACTTGTCTCTTTTCTCTAAAAGATGGAAAGCTATATTGTGACTCTGACACCTGGTCAAGAAAGGACAAGGCACTTCTGAGGTGTGAGGCAGAAATGGCACTTTATTAAAATGCCTTCCACCTTTCATAGGGTCCGATTAGAACTTTCCAGAAGGGGGTGGAACTAGGGTGGAGTTGGGGTGGAGCATGGGAGGAACATGCAAAACAAGGGGTTGGAATAACCATATAGGGAATACACTGTAATGCAGTGAAAAACAACCAATCACAGGGTAGGATTCGAGGCCGTGAGGAAAGAAGGAATTTTGCAGCAACTACAATAGAACATATAGGGAATTATCCATTAACTGCAAAACCCTTAACAAAACCTAAAACACCAAGTCCATTATAGTGAAAAACAGTCCAGTCTTCTTCACACACTTGCCTCTCCATTGATGAACGTTCATTGTCAGATGTTGTCTCTCCAATCTTAGTAGCTCCTTCCTCCTACACTGTATAGCTTATAAAATGACATTTTGACTGAGTATGCTTGGAAAATTATTAGCTTTACTTTAAATGTCTGGTCTAGTGGTACTTTGGTTTAGACAGGACATACACATATGTAAGACCTCAAAACTTTACATCAATGCTGAATAATTCAATCTTTGATCCATTATCCATGTGCAATATGTTACTTCTAAATGTTATTCCATAGACTGACTCTTCAAGCCACAAAGGGCCTTGAGACTGTGTGTGCACTGTGTAACATTAACACCATGGAGACAGAGAGATCTGTCCTGCATTAAGTCAGAAGCCTGTATGGTAGAGACATTATTAGGTCTTACTTATCCAATAAGGAATATTGACATAAAGGTGGAACTGCTTCCTTTTATAATCATATTTCCTTTGAAACAAGCTTAGCTTCTTTGCTCAGTTCTCAGCTGTATCACATAGCCTGATATGGTAAATGTCCATGCCTGTTACTTTGCCCCAATGGTGACCCAATACATATGAAGGAAAATCTAGAGTAATAAATACAAATGGAGAAGGCTTTACTGTGTATCTTTATAACACATTGTGTCACTTAATTTCTCTGCTTCCACTGGTATTTCCTATTCTGTACTGCCTGTGAGTACCTGGCCCGTCACTCTGTTGAAGGGGTGTGTTTTCAGGTATCACAGGTAGTTGAAGGCTAATCTGGAGAGTTCAGGACATGCTTTTCCTTGTAGATCAGCCAGTCAGCAGTATGAAGGTATTCTTTTGGACTGGACACATCACCCCCAGTATGTATTTTAGGCTGTCCTCTAAAGAGGGACGCCTCAGTTTGGAACTAGTGATATCAGGTGATGAGTCAGAAATTAGCCACTCTTACCAGATTCTAAGGAGGGTCCCATCCCCCTGCTGACCCCAGGAAACAGGAGGAGATGAGAGAACAATCAATTGCAATTTATAACTATGCAACTGATGGAAGTTTTGCTACGTAGGTGCTTTTAAAGACATAAGCAGGAGCCAGAGGTTTTGGCTTCGACATCTTGACTTTTTCAGTATGCAAACAATGCCACAAGAGCTGGTAGGCCAAGTGCTTGAAAACTAAGCAGGTATTTTGATAAATTTAAGTTGTAAAGAGAAAAGGTTTCCTGATGTGTCTACTCAACACTGTGGAAATGTGAGCAGACTAGCACAGATTGTAAAATCCTTTGAAATAATCAACTGAATAGCAAGTGGTTAAGGAGCTTAAGAGACAAAGAAGTAGAAAAGAAAGAGAATGAGCAACCAAATAGTAAATAAGAAATAGAAGGAAAACAGAAAATTATCACAAGCAAAGATAAATGAGTTTGTGAACTAAAAGTGCAGAAAGAAGAGCAAGAAATGATTTCTTGCAGAGTTAGAGTCCACCAGAGTGAAAAAAAAGAGTTCTGCCATAATGTCAAACCAAGGGTACCCAGAATTTGACATCTAAACCTAAATGTCAATACTAAAATCAGTGGTCTTATTTCAAAAGCAATACAGACCTTTTTGGTCTAAGTTGATACAGCACTGCTGTCAGGGGAGACCTTATTGCTCCCTTCTCCTACCTGTAAGGAGGTTGTTGCAAGGTGGGAATTGGCCTCTTCTCCTAGGAAACTAGTGACTGGACAAGAGGAAATGGCCTCAAGCTGTGCCAGGGGAACTTCATGTTGGACATCAGTAAGAATTTCTACACTGAAAGGTTGGTTAATCATTGGAACTGGCTGCTCAGGGCAGGGATAGAGTCACCATCCCTGGAGGTGTTCATCAAATAGTTCCATGGTTTAGTTCACAAGGTGCCATTCAGTCAAAGACTGGACACAATGATCTTGAAGGTCTTAACTTAAAGATTGTGTGATTTTGGTAAACAAATAGATCTGTATGTTGGAAAGGAAATGAATGTAATGCAGTTTAACCACTTCAGTGAAAGTTGACAGTTTGGAATGGAAGACAAAGATTTCTTAGCTGACTTTAAACAGCCTCCTAATTCCAAATGCTTTATCCTGTCTTTTGAAAGGCAAAATAGTCAGATCTCATTTTACAATATGATATCTGTAAATATAGATTTTTTTGAGATATTGAATAGCTTTGATGTCCATTGCTATTGTTATTAGGGGAGCTAAAAATAATCAGTATAAGGATCACTAATATTGCCTTCAGAATAATAAAATAAGGAAGTGCTCTCACATATACATATTGTATAAATTTGTCACTCTTACTAGGGGAATTAAAACACAGAGAGAAATAGGTTTAGTCACTGTGCAAATGATAGAGAAGGAGGAGGAAGACAGAATTGTTTTAAGGAGTTTTTGCTTATTTCTTCAGTCATAAATATGCAATGAAATATTAATCAAAGTTCTACTAAATTGAGCTTATGTTTGCCATGTGTGTATTTCCTGTATCTACAAATATGCCAACAGAAATATAAGATGGATATGGCAGAAAGCCAGATAAGAATAAAGCTGTAAAAAATTCTAGGTAGAAGCATTAGGATTAAGCAGCTTTAATTATAGCACTGTTTGCTTTGTTCCACTAGGGTTCTTAATCAAAACAAGACACCTTTTTCCCTTGATCCTTCATTGTTATTGCATGCACACATACATGTGCAACAGTTAATTAGTGCAAAAGTAGCTCAGAGCTCATTTTCTTACAGCCTAATCTTGGATTATGATTAATGAAGAATATAAAATAATATGCCTGCAAAAGTAAGAAATATCTTCATATATTTTAATTCCAGTGGAAAACAAAATCAAAGTTGTATGCAGGTACTTTACAGCATATCTTCACTGATCTCTCTTTCTTTGAGAAGCAGTCTCTCTGTAGCAAAGTTTTCTACTAGCTTGGAATATACTCTGGCAACAAAAGCTTGAAAGAAATACTTTTGGACTTCAGTCAAGTTTTTGATATGCTATCACTTGGGGAATTATGCACATGGAATAAAATGAGGACCTGGAGGAAAAATCTAATGTGATTGAAATGCTGCTTGGAGAGCAGATGATCAGGTGTATGGAGAGGTACTTACTAAGTGGGAGGTGTTCCTTAAAGAGCTGTGTTGGAGTGGTCCAAAGAAGTAATAAAATAGTATGGTGATGAAACTACACGGGGGAAAAAAAGCAAGCTGGAAGGTGTTATTGGGATATTACACATGAAAAGATAAATTCCTTTGTTTAGTGAAATTATAGACTGAAAAGTAAGTTTAATAGCACTAGCACATAAAGGTTTAATCACAAGCTCTTCAACTACACAACAAATAGTTTTACAAACTGGAGGTTCTCATTGTTTGACGAGTTGATTATCTGCATATATATTTATGCATTCCGGTTACTTGGGAGTCAAGAGTTTACCAAGGGCACAAAGGAACACAGTGGTCTTATTACATGTCAATTTAGTTTGAGTAGATACATATGCAACTAAAACTATCTGTGTTCAAAGCACTGCTAAGATTTTTCCTGAAATACTGTTTATAATTCTGTAAAACTGCTTTCAAACTAGAGTGGAGAGGAGCTGTGGTATCTCACAGTGGTGGCAGGAATACTAGCATCTAATGTGGGGTGGTGGCTCCATAATGAGACAATGCCCACAGAGCACAGCAGAGCTGTGCTGCCTTGCTAGCTCAGTCCTGGAAGCTGTACAGTACCGATCACAGCAGTGGTACACAGAAACGCAATGCTTTAACTTACTCTTTAAATTGTAGTGGAAACTTAAGATGTTGTTAACTAGCCTGATATCTAGCTGGATTTGTTTCAAAAGTTAGCTTCTGATAGATCCCTGTGACGAGGTGCAATGTTCTGCTATGGAGGTGACTCAAGGGTTTCCCACTTTTTGATTAGCACTACTGCCCCCAAACCCGGGCCATTCCCTGGACTGTACTGTATGGAAATTTTTGTAATTCTGATATATGTACAGAGGGATAATCAAATTGAAGTATCTCATCAGACACCATCTCTGCTGTGCTATGTCTCAAAGACATTCTGCTCAGGTCCATGTTTTACCTAAAAAGGTTTAAATAAAATGTCTATTGTATTTTTTCTTGATATTAATGAATGGCTTGGTGTTCCATTAAGCAGTGACTCCTTGTGCAGGACATCTTTATTTCAGTTGATTTCTGTTGTAGTTTTGGTTAACATTGCTTTCTCTCACCTTTTAGGATTGAATCTGTCATGCCTATTAACTGTCCCTTGATACAGTTTTGTGTATCATAAAGGGCCTTGAAACTGAATTTGATGTACTTGAGAATAATCCTAATTCTTTCATTCCCCTTGTGTGCAATTTAAGGAAGCAATGGTATCTGTTAAAAATTTAGAGGAGAAAAGCAGTGGATTTACAATCCCTGGGAGAAGGTTGTAAACTCTTACTGGGGTGCTTATAAAAGGACATTATCACATTTGGAAAGCAGACACAGTAGAAAACAACCATCAGAGCTGTAACCTTCAGGCTGCATTCTCTCCTTGAGGAAACCAGTTTTGTAGAGCCTATAGTTTTTTATGCAAGAAAATGCTTTCTCTTTGACTTTTTTTTTCAAATTCTTTATTTTTACAGTGGTGGTCCAGTAGAGCAGACACTAAAAGCTTTGCAAATAGTAATCCTAACCCTGCACCGATTGGCATCCAGTGATATCAATTTTTTGATAGAGAGAAAGAACTAAGAAGACTTTTAACAGCATGTGAATGCTTTACGGTTTTAGGCTAGAATAGTTCAATGTGTGTGAGTTTGGCTGGGTGTACCATGGCTGAAAGGGCAGCATAATTGCATTGCGTAGCCTGCTTTAAGATATATTGCCAATCTCAAGCAAGTTTTTGCTGGTCTTGCTTTCACATTGTAAAAAGGGTAATCACCATACTTCCCACTTTTTTTTGTGACATTAGAAGGAAAACTGAACAGGAATGAGACATGAAGACTGAGCCATCTAGTGTTGTGGCTTGTTCAGGCTGTGAGTGCTGGTAAAAAGTCTCAAATCAAGCACCAGAGAGGGGTAGATGGCAGAATATAGTATCTCTAGGTATAGAGGGAATTGCTACTAATATTGATGAAAATAGATTAATATGAAGGAAAGAGAAGTCACCTGTTTATTAGCCGTTCCCAAATATTAATGGCCATTATTGTACCTTTGTCTGGGCAGCTTAACCACTCACTTTAAGCATTCCCGTCATTGCCTTTGTGGAGTATTTTGTGCTTTGGTACCAAAATATATTCAAAAAGTTATCTGCTAAATTATCATTGAAGATAACACTGAGGATAATTGAAAATTCTTTCTGTTATAATATTAGGGAAAAAAAAGAGAAAAATAGTAGTATTGTTAGCAGTTTTGCTTATTATCATACAGCATACTATGATATTGTAAAAGGTGTCTACCCAGATGCCTGCCTCCCTGCCTGATATGGCATCATTAAATTATTAGTCTAAATTGGTTAACATGTTGGCATAAAGGGTTCTCATTAATACCTTTCTGTCATATTTAGGAGGAATCCTGAGATTGAAAACCTTATGTGTGAGACAGAACAGGATTGTACTCACACCAGTAATTAAAATATCTCTTCATTTCTTCTGGTCATCTAATGGTCTAATATTGAAATTCCAGCTGTGTGAAAGGCTTGTGCCACTTTGTAATTCTGACTTGAAAGAGCTGAACATTTTTAATGTTCAAAAAATAACAGGCTTACCCTGTAGAAGCTGTTAGGTGTCTTTCTTCTGTATGTTTTTTCCCCCTAATGTTTCAGTTCTTTCTAATCTTCGATTCTGTAAAAGTTAATATTGTCTATTAGCTCAATTTACATCAGCTAAATGGTAATCCTTTTATAAAGCAAAGCCATGCAAATGTAACTGAGGGTATTACTTTTTGGAAATACTTGAAGTAAACAACCCATTCTTAGCTGATGTGAAATGTCCTTTATTGACACTAACCATGTTGATCATTCAATTCTTCTTCCAAATATAGTCTAGTTATAAAACAAATTCCACAAATATTCAGTCAGTTAATGTCTTGTGATTTATGATTGACTTTCTGAGAGAGAGAATGTACTGTGCTGGATTTATGAATTAGCAACTCTTTTGCAAGAGAATTGACTGCTCTTTTACTTGAAATTGTTTCCACAAGGATTTTTTAAATTATTTGTGGGGTTTTTTGTGTTTTGTTTTGGGTTTTTTTTGTTTTTTTGTTTTTTGGGGTTTTTTTTCGCTTGAGTAGAGGGGCAGAATCACCTCCCTCATCCTGCTGGCCATGATTCTTTTGGTTGCAGCCCAGGTTTCCAGCCTGAAAGCATCCATTGCTGGGTCACGTGCCACTACTTCTCATTGTTGAGCTTCTTGTGTTGCTTGGGTGTTGCTCTAAGGCCAGGATTGGCCTTGCTTTTTCCTGTGTGCACAAAATACTTGCTTAGGAGAACATGTATCCTTCTGCTTTCTTCATCTATGGTGTCTTCTGTAGCAAGGAGTCTGTAATATTTTCTGTAGTATAATTTTTGTCAACTCAGAGCTTTTCAGCTATAGGAATACATAGACAGAGACCTTTAGATTCTATGTCTATGAAAACTACTTAAATAAAAATAGCTTCTGTAATCTACGTGTTCTTACTTGATAAAAGCTGTATCTTTTAGGGAAAATGCAGCTGATTTTCAGATAATTTTTACAAATTATATAAGACACATTAATTTTCATCTTTGGATTCAGATGAGTAATTCCAGATGCACTGCATTTCTACAGTAGCTGAGTAAGACAAAGTCTTCCAGAGAATATTGATTGGTGCACACTAGAAATGCCATAAGCAGGGAACTGGAGCAATAAGGATACAGATGAGTTCTAATAGGTATCATACCTATTAAATTGCATTTGACCATTAAAGAATTATCATAGAGAAAAGCTAAAAATGAAATTAATAGGCAGTATGTATTTGTCTTCTTAGACAGAAACATTAGAAATGTTTTTTTTGCTGTAATTTTGCCTTTGTTATATGGCACAGAGAGAGTCCTTAGTAAGAAAAAAAAAGTATTTTAATACATTCAAGTAACTCTTTTAAGAGAAACAACTGAACCTTAACATATATATGTTCTTGAAACATGATCATACACAGGAAGTCTCTCTGCTGGCATACCTGCAACACTTAAAGGTGCTGCAAATAATTCCAGTTTTCAGTATGTTGAGTCTTGTATTGTAATCCTCAGAATCCTGTATTCCAAGCATGTATTATAAATAAAGAAGAATCAGTTTTCTTGTAAAGGTGTCTCAACACAAATGCAGTGTGGAAATGGTTACCCCAGGTAATGAGTCAATAATGGCCTGAGCCATTTTATATATTTATTAATATATTTCCTTTTTTCACCATATAAAATAAATTGCATTTTGGGGGTCAGATCTTTTCAAGCAGTTAGCGCTTTCTAACTGTATTTATTTGAGATAGACTCAAAGCAGGACATGGACGTGGATACTGGGCCTGCAGTGATAGGCAGAATTTGAATCAAGTAAATGGTCTTCAGCTTAGCTATAAAGTGAACAGAGTGAAAATCCCGGATGTGCGATCATTATAATTTTGAGATACGTGAAATTGAAGAGGTTGCCTTTAACTTATGGCACCTAATCTTTTATTTCTATAGTGTTCTTTTAATTAAAGATCTGGATCATTCATGAAAGTGGTATATATCCTTTATGTGAAAAGACTGCAAGAGTGATTTTCTGTATTAAGACTGATCTGGACATATGTATCATGATCTGTTCCTCTAAACTTCAGTATTTGTACAATCTCTAAAATTGTGGGTTTGTTTTCATAACCCTGAGAAAATATAGGATATGCCTTACCGCTGGATTCCTTGATATACTTCACATGTGTCTTACTATACCTTAAGGCATACTCTGATTCCCATGGGATATTCTGGTTCAGGCTGAACTTCAGTCAGCTGTCTCAAGTCATCATCTTTTTTATCTCCTCATCTTTAATATCTTCCAGTGTGAAGTGTCAACTGTTTTGATTTGTGATTGGTTATTCTAAATTGTTTTTATTCACTTATTTTCATCACCGTTGAATTATGTCCCTCCGGGGAACACCTGATGCTTTGGGCACAGTGCTTCACATGTGAATTAGACTATTCTATTTTGTATGAATTTTGTAATGTGTTTATTACCTCAGGATCTGGGCACCTCCCAGTGGTACATTAAGTAACCAAATCTGTCACAGCTTATTTGCTTCCTTATATTCTCCTTAGGTTTGCAGTGGAATAGTTTCCTTTGGTATGGTTTTCTGTTGCTGTTTTTGAAATGTGAGACATTTTTACTTGTGCTACAAAGAGATGAAATAATTGCTGCTTGCTCTTGGGGCAGAAGTGTTGAGTTCTTGGATCCTAGGGACATTCATCCCACAGTAAATTCCCTAATAAATAGCAGTTGCCTAGATTTCACAAAGACAGTGTTATGACTTTTTTTTAGAAAGGTAATAACTACTACTACCTTTAGATATAAAAATACAACTTTTGGCTAGTCAGAGTGCTTTTAACCATGAAATTCACAGTATTCTACTGATGATCCTTAAGGAGAAAAAAACAGCCAACTACCTTGTCATATAGCAGTGTGACTAAAAGTGTTTCCTGGATGTTCAATCTCATTTCTGTCTTAGATAATATAGTCAACAATATATTGCTCAGAAAAAGTTTTGCTTCTTAATGTACATTTTCCTTTTCTTGACTTCTCCAATAAATTTAGTAGTGCTTATCTTTTATAAATGCACTTATTTATGTAAGTTACAGTTTATTTGCTATTGTGTTATCTTCAGATGTCCTGCATTGGCTTCATCATTGTTGTATACTTACATGTAGGGCTATTATCAAATGTGGCATACTGGAAATGCAGAGTAATTATAATGAAAACACAGATGAATACTAGAAACTAATCTTTCTTTCATGAACATGTTGCATTATTTGTTTTACAGATTTTTGAGTTAAAATATTATGGGGGAGCTAATCAATTCATAGCTCTCAGAGGACTGAGTCAGAACTGGGTTTGCATTTGTTATCTGATAAGGACTGTTGATGGTATTCTCTACATCCCCGGAATAGTGAACATGAAGGCTCTTCCTGCTCAGAAAGTCTTATTACAGTTAGATTGGCTTTTAAACCAAGCTAATGCAGGTCACAAAGTGTAGTAAATTGACAGCTGCTCTAACTGATGAAAAAAATAATTGCAGTGTGAGGTAGAAGTTCTAAACTCATTTTCCTTAACAGAAAATAGGTATTATGAAATGCAGAGAAAGCTATGTAAAAGTAACTTTGAATTTTTGCTTAAAGCCAAAAACAGCTGGAAATTTTACTTAAGGTAACGGCTACATCTGAACAGTTGCATAACGAAGCTTCAACATCTAAAGAAGTTTCAGGCATATCCCCCACCCAATTCAGAGGTGCTGTTTTTCCAGGAAGGAAGCCTGTATAGCTAGGGCTTTCTTTTGCACACTTCAGAATGGTGTCCTTGAGACCTTTTTAATGCTTTGATGTGGGCTAGAATGGTAAAGGTTTTGTATTTCAAATTGATATATAACATTTAACTGTAGGAACTCAAAATCAGGTCATAGTAATTTCAGAAGAGCTAGTATTGAGATCTTGCAATTTATTATAAGTATAATCATGAAATGAAAAGAAATCTGGTCATTTTGATACTTTTCTCAAATTCTGTACAGAAAATATGTCAATTACTAACTGAACAATATATGCAACTGAGAGTATGAAATATGGAGAAATATTTTATTAATAATCCATATTGCTTTATGTGCTGAAGAGCAGAGGCTGTTGGTGGGAAAGTAAATGTGAACAGGGTCAGAAGGGCTTAAACAAATATATTGCCAACAGGTAAAAGACCTGATATAGTCTGAGGAGCAAAATCCCTTGGTTCCTTCCAACGCTGTGATTTTTCAGTGACCCAGTATGAATTGTAAATGTGTAGATGATTGCTAGGCAGCATAATCTCATTCTGTATTCTTCACCAATTCTAGCAATAAAGCCTTTTAAAATGCCTGCAGATTGTTTTATCATAAACTTCAGTGTAATTTCCTTTCTACAAGACATAGCATTTTGGTCTAGAAGAAGGAAATCTTTCAAAAACTGAGATAAACACCTGATGTAGCTTAAGGATACACCCTGGAGCAGAACATAGTATTTGCATAAGAAATGACTGACTTGTCACATAAATTTTCCTGTGTAATTTGCTAGTTTGCCTCCAAGGGGCATGTAAACCTGAAAGAGAGAGAATTCAAATGTAAGAGAGGTATTTCTGCATAGAAAGAGCAGTCTTATCTGAGAGCTTAGTATGTTGTATTCTGATAGGAAGGTGTTTGTCTCTCTGGGATACATGGAAATTTTTTTAGCCAACTTGTACAACTCAGTTCATGTATTGAAGGTGTATCCTCATGTTATGCTGCAAAAGTGTGATAGTGTTACATGTCCTTTTGCTTCTTGGAAACTGAATTTCAACATCAAGGATATTAAAGATGACAGAAGTCTTTCTATACCGTTGAATTGGTAGGAGCTGGTAATGGTTTATCAGAATATTGTATCCTATTTTAATGTAGTGTAACAAATAAGCTATCTTTGAAATGATGATGAACATGAGGTAAAAACATGAAGTAACTACAATCACCCATATCATTCAAGGTGCATACAGGAAAAGATTGAAGAAAAATGGTGACTGGATGACTTTGAGCATGCTTATATATAGATTACTTGGAGCTGAAAATACAGCACTAAATTAACATCAACAGTGAAAGAGAAGTATAAAATTGATGAGTTGGTGGAGCTTGATACAAAGCATCACTGCTTTAAATAATTATTTTGTTTAAACACTGCTAGTTAGTGGCCAGGAAAATTGTGAAGTATCTTTCCACTCAGTATGTTGTATTAATCACAGGAGTTGTGTGAGAGGAACACAGTTGTATGTAATTGGTGAAATGTGACGAGGATGCTTCCCCTGCTTTGACAATTGAGGCCACTGTTCTTTTGAAATAATTCAAAAAGAACATAAAGTTCAGGGGCAGCAGATCAATTCTTGCTCATTGACTATCAGAGACATTTTTATCATTGATTCTCGTTTGCTTCTCTCAGTCAATAAACTACACACAGCACTATCTGAAATACCCCTCTTTGCTAAGGTCAAGTGTCTTCCACATGTCATCAAGTTCATGACATGAATGGGTCAGAGGTGTTTGTTGGAGAAATACAGTGATCACCTGGGATTAATTTAAGGAACCTTGAGGTTAGAAAGCACAAAGAAGGGTTTCTTTAGGAATTAATTTTTTAATTGATACTTATTAAATTCAGTATGGTAAAACCAGCCTCAAGCACTGATCTATTTCCTTGTGCAGTGTACATATTTCTTCCCATTTATTCAAACTATTGAAAGCCAGGAAGATGCTATTTCTGTAGGATTGCCTGTAGCCATACACTGAAGAAAACTTAAGCAACTGTCAGCATCTATTTTGTGGCTCTAATCTATTTGAAAGATGCAGACTGTGTTTTCTACTTATTTGGCATTTGTGCAAAACTCCGTGCATGAGCATTTAGACTCAATATGTTCCCAGTGAAGCCAGTGGGTTTACCTCAATGACACAGAAAGGAAAATGTAGCTCTTAAAGTATCTTCAAAACAGTACTGCCTTTGCAACTTATTATAGTCTGGGTTTGTACAGTTGCTGTGTTCAAATAAAGTGCTCAATAAAGAGTTCTGTTGAGTAACTGAAAACAGTCTTTCTGGCCAGGCTTTTGAGAACCATGCCATGTTGGTCTCTGCTGGAAGCCATATTTTGCATACCTTATAATAGCAGCACTTTCTGTCAGTGCCAGAGCTGCTGTAGTCAGTCATCATTCATGGAAATGTAAAATCTTTGTAATGCCAAGTGGTAGAAGGACAATGACACTGAACTCTTTGCAGTGCGTATAAACATGCTTATCCCAATCACCTGGAATTATCTGTAACTGTAGAATACCATCTCTGGCTCCTTTTAAAGTGAGTGCCTGATCATTTGTGCATCAGAATGTGTTTCACTGGACCATACCAGTAAGATGGTACAATATAATATTCTTTCTGTCATTAGGTTGGGTATGAAATCTCAGTGCTACCAACATATGTTACAAGGCAAAATGACGCACCAAAAAACTAAAAACAGATTTCCTCTTATTAAATGAATGATAAAATTGAGCAATATCATAAAAAAATAAGTGTCAGGGAACCAGGTGAAGGTTAAGAAATACTAGACTAATTTACCTATGACAATCACATGAGTCAAATTCAGTTTTTGGAGATGTTTGAGTGAAATAACAGTGCAGTATTGTAGATGTTAACATGTCAGTATAGTGATTAAAAGCATCTGCAAAATTTGAAGCAACAGTATGATCCATATTGAGGTTGAGAATATAGATCAAATGCAGCTGAAACCATCTCAGCCTGAAACAGAAGCTTTGTTGTTCCAGGCAGGATATACAAGCAGAGATTACAAAGTATAGTTGCAAAGATCACACTGGTGCCACCGCAATATATACTTTATAGTATCAAAGTTGAACTCGTATCTGGCTGCCATACCAAAGGTTGCCTTGATTTGCGGTGTTTCAAAAGCTTCTTTCTTTTTCCTTTGCTGCATGAGGTGGTGGCATTGCTTATCTGAGAGATGGATCTAACATCTTTGCAGACTGCAGTGTTCTCATGCATTAGGACAATCCTCTGTTTGCCTGTTGTGAACAGACTGTCTGCTTTACAAGATTTGGGCAATGTGAAGAAACCAGCTCATGAAAAAACCCTCTGGTTTCTGTATGTTGGCCTGCACTTTTCTCTCCCAGTAGTTTTTCCTCAGGGATTCAATCTGTACTGACAACTGGTACCACAATGCCAGATTTTGAAAAGTTTCTGTTGACTAACATGCGGATGGATAGCTTCTGAGGACGCCTGGGCAAAAGAATCCTATGGAAGCTTGATCAGAAATAAGCTTTTGATTGTGATCCCTCAAACTAAACAATAAAGCCAGAGAGGGGCCTTAGATAATGTCACACACACATACACAAAAAGTAAACATTCTGCTGATATCCTCATAGTACAGTGCTGTGTGCTAAGCCATCTCTGGCATGGCTATAGTCTGTCTCCATTGGCTGCTTTATCCTGGAAGAATGTGCTTTAATATTGACTGTTCATTTTTTCAACATCAGCTTCTTTCTGTCTGTTTCATCTTCTCTTTTTTGTTCTCGTCCTTTCATCATGAAAGAATTATTGTAGCTGAATATCTTTTAAACAGATCACATTCAGATTTGTTTGAAACTCACCATTTTAAAAGTCTTTAAGCCTTTACTTAAAGCTTTTAAACCAGCCCTATACTGATCACTGCTAGAGACCAGGTACATGATAAAAACTATGTGCAAGTTAAAAATTCCTAATGCCGCAGTGAAGTCAGCAGGGATGGTGCAGATCATAAACCTGTTTCTTTCTGTAAGTGTAGCAATTGAAATGCCAATCTTTGCAGTTCTAGGTGGGTGAAATTGAAGGACTTTTTCTTCTCTTTCAGAATCATGGTGAGCACTTGCACTGACTTCACCTGGAATTATGGTACTTGGCAGCCTTGGAAATTCAGTCCCAGTTCACTGTAAAGGGCCCTTTAGGGAGGATAATTTTGAGTTCTGATATTTTACATGGGCCAGTAAAGATTTGTTCACGTTGATGAAGTACCCTGAAAAGAGACAAGTGTTGGCTCACAGGCACTCAGCATTCAAATGTTCATCTAAAACTACTCAAAATTTTCAGGTGTGGTAATCAGTCTGGAGATGTACAAGATCCCTTAGTGTGTCTGTGATCTGTGCATGCAAGAAGTTCCTTCTTGGACCATTTCAGTATTTCTATAGCAAGCAAAGAAGCACTGACAGTAAGCAAGCTAAAACTGTAACCATTTTTCAACCTTCATAGTACATCATCAGATGCATAAGGCACCGATTTCCAAACTTCAGCAGGTATGGTGTCCAGGATATTCCTTTGATGTGTTCCCTCAATAAATTTATTTAAAAAAAAAAACAAAAAAAAAACCACACACACATACAAAAAAAAAATCAAACAAAATTTTTTATGGCAAACAGTTGCTGCAGTTGCTGTGAGTATTTGATATGTGATGTGTGGTACCAGAATTAACTTCTGCTATAAAAAGAAATGCTATTTATTTTATTCTACATTAGTTTTATTTTTTTGATAGGTTTACTTGGATTTTGCTAGTTGGACTGAAAAGGAAGGAAATTAGTGGGCTGGTGTTTTTGTCATTTGTTTGTTTTTTTGTTTGTTTTCCCAGCAGGGAAATGTGCATGGAAAAAATAGGATGTTTTTTTTAATGTACATTTTCTACTTTGTAGTCCTCAAAATTTATGTTAATGAAAGTACTGTTCAAAATAGATGAGTGAAATTATGCAGGAAAACTTAAAGTTTTGTACAAAGCTAAATTTTATCAGTTTTCTCTACAAAGGAAAGTGTTCTTCCTAAGGTGTATGGTTCCTTCTGTGCTAGAGCTGCAAAAAGAAGTGTGGATAGCACATCCTTTCTATTCCTGTACCATTATGCTTCATATTGCTTGAATTTAGTCATCTGCATTTTCCCATGGTTTAAAACCTCATTCCAAATTTTCCTGACACTTTGAGGAAATTCAGAAATAAGCTTTTTTTCCAGTCCTCTTAATAATCTTTTTGGACTATTCCAATGCTTAATGCTTACTCTTGCACACTTTTTTGATAAGTACTTTTCTTCAGTAAAATATTTGTACCTTTCTCTAGTCAAGGAAAAACATCTATCCAAGACCTTTTCTTTCAGTAGTTCTTTTATCTTGGAAACATGTTTATTTGAATGTAGTTCCATTATTTCAATGTTTATTCTCCACAGATTATTAATTCTGAATCCCTTTCATAGACAGGAACACACTGATTCCCTGATACTTGGTGCAGAATTATGCTTCTTCCTACTAAAATGTAAGCCAGAAAAACTTTCTTGCTTAGACTCATCAGAATATTGAATTGATTAATAGAAATGTACTTTGCAGAACATCTGCCCTTAACAACTGGGCTGCAAAGGGATGCCATCTTCATGCAGAGAGTACAGCTGGGTATGCTGATGTCAGCTACTCTACTGGCCAATAACAGTTTTTGTAATATAACCATTTTTCTTGAATTATGTATAACTACTTTATAGTTACTATTCTGCCTGCAGAGGTTAAGAGGTCCTTGTTATACCAGAGATCTGTTACAAACCATCTGGTTTTCTCACCCTAACCTGCACTTTCTAAGTTTATAAACCAGTGTATTATCCTGAAAGTACATGCTTTTCTGATCAAGATATCTTAGGAAACTGCAAAGTAATAGAAAAATAAGTGTAGGAAAACTCTAGAGCAAATTTCCCTTTTACATTTTCTGAACTGATTTTTGCCTATTTTGCAGTAGCCTTATGCTATTGGTTCGTGATTGTCCTGTGATCCATTACAGATAATCCACATAATTATCACTTCACCTTAGTATCCAGGAAGGTCCACCTTAGCTAAGGGTGGCAGGAAGGTTTCCTGTAGCTGTATGTAATATAATAAATGAACAGGAATATCTGGTTCATGTGCAGACCTAGCTGGAATACAAAATAGTCAACTCAATGCTCCCATAAATCAGAGTGCATTTCTAAGTTCTGTCTTCTCATGTGGGAAAAGGTAGGAACAATTCCTATGCACTGTCAAATTATCAGCTAATGAGACCACAGTCTGTGAAAAGACAAGCTTCTAAGAAGTTCCAAAAAAGACTTTTACCCCATCTTTGCCATTAATTTTGTTTATATCATTCAAGCCCTACGCTTTCTATATTCTTTTGGTATTTACCACACTGTGACAAGGATAGCAGTGTAGAAGTGAACATTTAACAAGCATTTTCTGCTAGAAATTACATCCTGTCTGTGGCTGGCAAAATTTTATATTAATTCTTATGTGAGCATCAGAGGTATCATGGAATCACAGAATGCCTTGGGTTGGAAGGCACCTTAAAGATCATCTATCTAATTATAAGATGATATAAAACTGGAAGTTGTTGTTACATATTTGCTTATAAGGAAAAAAAGGTTTCTTATAATGATGGTAGCCTAACATGATAAAAATATTTGTCATCCCATTTATTGTGTATCCAAGCATCTGATTCTTGGACCATTTAAAAAGTAATGGAGTCACGCAGTATATGGGGTATTAAAATTTTCCTTAGTAAAAGTAAAATAAGTCCATTACCTGAAGCTGATGTGAACTGAATCTGAAGTTATGCCAACTGGGAGATACAGTTATAAAATTGCACCTTTCGAATATACAGAAGACAAATACTCTAAAGAGCTCAGAACTGTTTTCTTAAAAGAATTCTATTTTTTTCAATACATCAGTCCACAACAGTGAACAAAAAAAACATATGAAGTAGGACCAGCAGATTTTCTTTATAACAAAGAAAACTAACCACAGTGCAAAAGAGATTTTGATGGATAAGTTTGCATGTGATAGATGGGTTTAGCATAGGTGCATAGAATGTAGATTCCAGTAACATAATGAAATGTGCATTTTTCCCAACTTGCATAATTTTTTACATCTTTCTTTTTGACCTGATATTGAGGTGGAGAGCTTTAATTAAAATAGATTATTATAAGTGAGTCCAAGCACAGGAAAGAAAGATTAGGAAGCAGCAGGTAACCAAGGAAGAGCATAATACCCAAACTCAGGTTTTTGAGAGAAGAAACTACCACCCTAAATTCTCCTTAGCATCTTTCCACTGAATGAATGGAGGGATGTTAAAAAAGGCTACAAAGGTCAAAATATGAGTTTACTTTTAATTGGAAGACTTTATCATCTTCTGCAAAGATTGAATTGCTTACACCTTTTCTGGTTTAAAGTCTATATTAAAGAGAAATGAAAATAAAGGAATATCTAAAAGAACAAGTCATGCATATGGATGAAAAGATGTAGCTTTCCCAATTTTGAAAGTGGAACAATATCATTAAACAAAGCACGTTAATAATTCATATATGAATTTATTACTGATTTACAGTGTGAAATCAAGCTAGATTTCAAAATACAAAGTCACACCCATCAGTAGGAAAAGTGTTAATAAATTAAAGGATTTTTATTTAGAAAAGATAAAAGTTTTAATTATTGATCATGTGCTCTAGCATCTCTAGAACATCAAGAGTTTTGCTATAGTAATGGGAAACAAGGGGGTTGGCCCTCCACAAGCATATAAGGAGGACTATTAATCAGAAAATAAAAATTTGCTTTCCTTTCCCCTCCCCACTGCTCATCCAGATACTTTAGAAAAAAATCCTGTCTAAATAGGACAAAAACTGGGTTCTGTTTTTCTGGTTGAGGTTTGCTTTGGTCATTGTTTACTTAATGAATGCAAGTAGTATGACTTGGGTATCTATATCAAGTATAGTAAGATAGAAGATACACAAACAAGATATTAGTTCGTATTCTGTAGTTTCTTGTTACTATTTTTCAATATTTTGTTCTGAAGATACACACTGGACTTCTCACATCTATCACTGGCACAATGCTCTCTTACTAACCTGAGCAGAGACTATAGGGGGCAGTTTATTCCTTACAGAAATCACAGAAGAATTTTTTTTGTTTTTCTTCTGAATATCTAATGCGGGTGGGAGCATAAAGGTGAGACAAAATTTTTTAAAGAAGCCCTCCTATTGAGTCACAACTTGCAGAAAGGATGCCTTTGCTTTCTATACACCTTCTCAGAGAGGAGTCTCGGTGCAGCTGAATCCAGTCTTAGCCTCGGATTATGTCAACAGTTCAAATTTAAGGTATTAAAGAGGTGTGATTGAACCACCTTGTCCTGCAGGTTTCAATGATTGGCAAAATGAGAATATTTATATGAAATTAATCATTTATTATTACAAATGATCAGACAAATAACCAGAATTATTTGCTACACAACATAAAAGGATAAAAATCTACTAGTAGAGCATAACATAGCATGAAATAGTATAGTATAAAATAGGATTGTGCACTATATTGAAGCAAGTATTTAAACAGCAAAAAGGAAATCATTATTAAGTAGAAATTTGATGTAACTCACCCAATTCGGCATTTGTGGGGAGATCTCTTTCCCTAAGCTTCAAGGAGTGTTCTTGGAGGTGTCCCCAGCCAAAGGAAGAACCTCTGCACATACACCCAGTAAGGAGTCTGGCGGAAGAACATGACTGTATGAAAGAGTACTCGACTTTTATAGTATAAAGTGATTGGCAGACCAGCTTACCTGTCAAATCCTGTTTCAAAAGGAGGATGTGTATTCAAAGTCTGGTGAACCAGACTGGTTTTAGCATAATCAACACCAAGACAAATCCTGGCACCAGCAGTTGAGCTTGTCTGATAGCCTGCATGATGGCTTGCATTGGATTTAAATCTTATCAGGGTGGGCCTATCCTGCCATAATATCACACACAGTTAAGGCACCTTAATTCTGGATTAGACTGATAGACACTGTTTGTTGTGCTGACTTTCCTTACAATATTTTCTGGTGTGTTCAGGAACATCACATTATTATAATGATCCAGAGGGACAGGAGTCAAGCCATACATACCAGTACACTGTCTAAACACTGTCATCTATCTGTGCAAATATAGTCATTACAGGATTCCTCTACAGCAGAATTTCATTTTTACTTTAAACAGCTTCACCAACTTTGGCAGTAATTTCTTCTTCCCATGAGATGTGCTGAGGCACACCTTCGCTCATGTCTAGTATTACCTACTCAATGCAAGAGCATACAATTTTCTTGTCAGTGCAAGCACTAGAAATAGTGGGGCTGTGAATGCAGTTACAGAGAGGGTTATTGTTATACAAGTCACTGGAAATACCACTAGTTATTTCCTACTCATGTTCTTTTGCACACATTTTAAGAGGAGAAAGTGCAAATCATTGTTTCTTTCATGAGCTCTCGGAAAAGTAATTGCAGCTCACAATAACCCCTGCTTGTCATAATCTGTGACTACTATGAGGTGCCATGTAAATCCATGTCCTCTTTTACAATGGACTCTGATTTCCTATATTATGTTTTAAGCTTAGACTAGAGCCCAAAATCTGATTAATATAATTTACTCAATTTATAAAACTGGTGCACGTGACAGCACAACAGTCTATATAACAGCTATGTGAAATCCTGAAATTATATTAGTTCAAGTGCACAAAACACAGAAAAGAAATCCTACAGCACTGAACAAATTGAAGTTTGAAACAGCCAAAACAAAAATGCTTGCATTGGCTTATAAGGATTGTGATTTACTGTAAGTTTTTGGTTTTGTTTTGTTTGTGGTTTTTGGGGGGGTTTTTTGTTTGGTTTGGTTTTGGTTTTTTGTGGGTTTTTTTTTTTGTTTGTTGGTTTGGTTTGGTTTGTTTTGGGTGGTTTTTTTTGTTGATTTTTTTTTTTTTAATTTATGATCATATTATATGAATTTATTGCATGTGGGGAGAGAGAGAAATCTTTGCAGCGGTCCTAGGGATCTTTCAGTGACACGTCACTAAATATAGTAACTGTTTCTTTTAAACACTTGCAGCTTGTAGGCTTTGAAAAGTCACTACATTTTTCCATGTAACCCACAATCTTCATGACATCAGAGTGTATATTTGTGATAGAAAACCAAATTCAGTTGTGAGTTTATTACAATTATTTGGTTGTAAGTGTACTTTTTTCTTGACTAAATTGACCGATCATTTAATATTTCAGAAATTTCAATATTTTATAAAAAGACTACATAGCTAAATGTGTTCAATGACATCTTTAGAAATATCATTGGGCTTGACAGTTGAAATTAAAGACAAGGCAACATTTACATCTAATAATAAAAAGCAGCTGTTCATGAATACTTGTGATTGCTGTAGTTCTGCCTCCAGCCTTCAGGTGGGTCAGTGAAACACTGAACTCTGTAGAGTAAGCATCTTAAGCATTTGTAATTTTATTTGCTACAGATTTTAGTATTTGTGATGACTGTATTACAACAGAATGGCTGAAAAGCTGACTTGGTGCTCAAGGTGTTTGTGGTTTCTCTGCCTGATCAATTTTACTGCCCTGCTTTGTCCTGGAAAGAGCAGTATATTACATAATTGCACAAATTCCTGCAGCTAGTAATACATGTTATAGGCTGCTGGAAAGTGTGAAATCCACACTTTCCAGTGCTAATAGCTATTTGTTTATTTTTAATTTCCTGGTTCATGAAGTGCAACTTTCCTGCCTTACATAATTCAGACTGTACTACTGTCTGCTTGCTGTGGTCCATGATTGTCCAGATTTCTAACCGTCTGCACTTACAGCAAATGAAAACAAGAGAAATGTAGCTAGGTGTCTGCCATTTCTAACTTCTAATTTTTCTATTCTTCGGATTTGCTAGCTCAAAACATAAGAAGATGTCACGTTATTAAAAGAAAAAAAAAGAAAAACAAACAAAAAATTAGATTTTTTCCCTACAAGAGTCTTCCATTCTTAGTTGATGTCCAGGTTAAGACTCATCTTGCTTTCATACAGAACACAGTCCAATTTTTTTTTCTTCCCCCACCAGTTAATCTGCCTTTCCAGTAGCTCCTGAGAGTAAAACAGTAACATACTAATATTCTTTTGGCTTCATGGCCAAATGTGGATATTTCTTCAGGCTCATCTGTTACTATCTGTCTAATAGCTGCTTTAAGGCTTATGAGAAAAAATAAAACCTACCATAGGGATAATCTCAAATATGGCAAGCAGCTTTTGCCAAATGGTTCACAGCAGCCCTGCAATTATCTTATTACTTTATTTCTCAGAAGGGAAACACTCTTTTCTCAAGCTTTTGCTGTAAAAATTGTGGAACTCTGAAAAAATAAATTACTTCTTTTTTAATAGTCTGATTTCACATGAAAATTATATGCACTGCAAAATGTTTTCTTGGCAATTTTCTTGTCATAAATGTCTATTGTACTGAAAACTCCCCAGAGAATTGGATGTATTTATTCTACATGTAGAATTTGTAAAAAAGGCACAATGATAATAAAAATAGAAATATTATGACTTGCTGAAAACCCCAAACACAGATTGTTTTCAGCTCAAATGTTGCTTTCTGAGGTCTGAGTTTAAATCAGGCTTCCTGGCAGGAATTAGGTACATGCTATTGTACTTTCATAATGAGGAGAGCACTGAGCCAAACAAAAATATTGTGCTGTATTGACAGAAGACATTCAGAGCTGCTGTACACAAAATAATGCAACACATAACACATAAAGCTCAGAACACTTCTGTGTTTGTGCTGTTGTTATTCTGAATGCAAAGCTCAGCTTTGTTGCTGAAAAAGTAGTCCAGAAAGAGCTGTGATGGCCCAGCTATGCTCAGTTCAAAGCATATACCCACAGAGAGGTCCTTGGAAAGTCCTTTTCAGCTTTTGCAGGGAAATGTGCCCAAGGGGCAGTGGCTCTAGCATAAAATCTGAACTAACTTGATTTTCACATTTTTGCTAAAGTGAGCATGAATCCAGCCCGCAGCTTGCCCATCAGTCAATATTTTCAGTTGCTTGGGGGAAGCACATCAAGCTTTGAAGTGAGGGAGAGTCCTTCCAAGCACTAACAAGACTGAGATACAAATGTTTTCATTCAGGTTGGTGAAAACTCTTCCAATGAACTTTTCTGTATTTCAAAGACTCTTAATTTTCTGTTGTAAAATTATTACCTGGACAGTATAGACTGCCCAGGGAGGTGGTGGAGTCACCATCCCTGGCAGTATTTAAAAGACATATAGATGTGGCACTTACTGACGTGGTTTAGTATTGGCCTTGGCAGTGCTTGGTTAATGGTTGGACTTGATGACCTTAAAGGTCTTTTCCAACCTAAGTAATTCTGTGAATTTATTTAAATGCACTTGCTCATGAGAGACTGTATTGCTGTGTGGTCAGATACAATGTGAGGGCATTTGCATATGTGCTCACAAGAGTGCCCTAGTTTCCACTGTGTTTCCTTTTCCAAGTGGTAAACACTGGGGGTCTGTCCTCTCTATAATCTTGGGAGCATTCCATTTACTTGGGAGAACACAAAGGCATGGAGTTCAGAAGTAGTGTTACTATTAAACAATAGTAAATTTATAAATTTATAAAAAAATAAAATAATTGCTTGTGAATTTTTCAGAAATTGGAAACTTAGTTCACTAAAACTAATATTTTTTCTTCAGAAAACAGTCCTCTGAGAAGTCTATTGTAATAAATTATTTTATTAAAATGTATAATTCTGATGCTTCCTGTGTGGAATATACTAAGAGGTTTAAAATTAAATATTAAGTTGGGATGTATTTTTGAGGCCTTTTTCTGTTCAGGTATTCTGGAAATGTGTGTTTCATCTTTCAAGATGAAAACATCTAGGGCTGGAAAACCTTTACCTGTCAGGCGTAATTTACTGCATATTATTGGACAGAAAGATATTTTGATTAGAGGCAAATAATGAGACATTCCTTTCCCAACAATTTTATGCCACACATACAATGAAAGAAAGCTGGGTTTATTAAACCTCTAGCAATGAGAGGATTACACTGTGGCCAGAGTTGTTCAAGAAATCCCTAACAGTTGAAAAGTAGTCCCAGGTACTCCTGGTATGTCAGAGCTGTCATGTCATCTCTGGTAGGTAGTTGTTGAGCTCACTCAGCAGGTGACTGGTTTGCGCTCTCTCTCATAAGCACAGTGTCACAAGTGAACTTTTTGGAAAAACTTGGGTGTGTATAGGGGGAAATCTTGGAGTGAGGAGAGAGAGAGAGCTATTCTGTCCACCTGGCTGCTAGGGCTGAAGTCTGTGCTAAGCTTGGGCTGCTTAAGTCCCTGCATGGGCAGTTGCTGAGCTCAGGCTCTGAAGGGTACTGTGGGTTGTGGGGGCCGGTGGGATCTGCTGAGGGAACAGGGGATCCTGCAGTGCTGGGAGAGCACCCAGCAGCAGCCTACCCTCAAACAGAAAAGGACTAGATGAAAATCGTCCTTGTACAGGAGTTGTGCTCTGCTACAGACCTGAATTTTGCTTCCTGAAGGCAGAGATCAGATATGAGATATTTTATCTTCAACCTTGGTGCAGCAGCACTTGCTGGGAAGAGCTGAGCCAGCTTGCTGGGTGGATCTGAGCTGTGCAGCTTTCCTGCCTTTCAGCATGACTGCTGCAGGGTTTATTGCATTTAACAGGCTTGTGAATGTCCAGGGTGGGATCATACCTAGATTGTTTTATGTTACAACAGAAGAGAATGCCCAACTGTATGAGGGATTCTGTTATTAAAGATCTGACATAAAAATCTTCAACTAGATGATACAGGTCTTCAGTAAAGCAGACTTCAGGAAGTGCTTTTTCTTTGCTGAAATTAATGCTGGTGGCTCTGAATCAGTCTCTGTTTTACAAGTTAGCAGCTGAAGCCCCTGCTGATCCCCCTTCTTGCTGAATTCTAATGTGGTACCAAAACCCCTGAAACCATGCACAAAAGTACTTGTCCCATTAGATAGCATCAGAAAGACTTTTTTAACCCCTGTACATTCGGCAACCACAAAACAACTGAGCTAGCAGTGGATCTCTGTTCTGTATTCATGGCTGCTTAAACAGGCTTGAGTGAAGCAATACCTAGATCTAATAAATTGTTTAAATGTCCCTCCTTTAAAGCCTCTTTCCAGAAAGACATAATGCACAGTGCCATGCTGCAGGCTCATGCCTAAGCCTCATGGAGGAGACCCAAATTAAATCATAGAAGCTGTTGTTCCCTAGATACCAATATGAAAATAATCCATTTCTAAAGATAAATTTTCCCTCATACCTCGAAAGTAGAGTACATCATATGTTACAAGAAGGAAAAAATAGTAGCTATAGGGATGGTTTCAGAAATTTCAGTGTATGTAGAGGAAACCCAGAGCTGTTAGCATATTTTTTACCTTTTTGACAGCAAGTAAATGTTCTGTGGCAGACAAATCTGCAGGAAATAAAATTTTATGATGTGCTGTAACCATACTGGTTATATATCTATACGCTACTGGCAGACTATCAAAAGACGCACATTTTCAGCGTTTTTGAATGTGATTTGAAAGCAGTTTGACTTCTGTAATCATAAACACTGACAAGTGTACTCTGCATACATGGGCCAGATGATGTCTCTTTTCATGTTAGCATGGTGGTGTTGTACAATCAGTCCAGTGAGATCAAAATGAACTGAGAAGCAAAGGGAGTTTTCTATCTTGCCTAAATATTGGTTATAAACTATTAGACCTATAAAAGGAAACTGCAACTCCTATTTTCTATCCTATTAAGTTACTGTTCACAGTAAAAGTAAGCAGTGCTGACAATTTTTCCTTTTCCATTCTGTGCATCTTAATAATATGGAATCAAATGCTCTTTTCATTTATCCTAAGGTAATCCCTAGTGGAGGGTCTACTGACCATGAAAGCAATGATAGCTAATTGCAGACATATACTACTTTTCTTCCTGTGTGTATATGCTTACATTTACAAGAACTCTGATGAATCTATACTGTACACATCTGTACTGTATATTCTCCAGGCCAGTGCACAGTCACCACAGAAGTACAAAAACAAGGTGTAAGCATATCCTTCAAAAACACTTGCCCTTTTCAGTGCTTTCTAGAAATGATGCCTGTGGTTTATAGCTGAGCTGAAAACCACGAGTAATTCATCATTTCCTTATATTTTGTTATGGAAAGGTAGTACAGCCAGATATAAGTTACCATTCAAGAATGAGTCCATGATGAAAAATCAGAAATAAGCATGCCAGTGTAATAAAATCCACATGTATTTTTGAGCTCTAGTCTTTTACAAAGGCAGTACATTTGTGTATTTATACATAGTTACCACACTAAAGAATGTATTAGAAAGTGGGTGAAAGTAAATGTAAACAATTTGAATCTAAATGTAGTTGTTGACCTTAATCATTACTGTAAAATGTCATTGTTCTGGTTACTGTTGCCTGGTTTGACGAAAAGTTTTTCTGTCAGTATTGCATGCAAAACTTTTTTTGTGTAACAATCTGTGGGTCATTGATAAAAGAAGATGGGAAAAGCAATATAAAGCTGAAAAAATCAAAATTACATCCCCAGGGAGAAGCCACAAATTCCAGTAATATGGAGTAACTTAAAGTAAAATACACAACTGCACACAACCTAATGTAATTGACCACTCAATTTCAAGATTTGTCAGTGGTCCTTGATTCTGGTATTTTAGTTTCAGGCATCTGGATTTTCACATTGTAGGCTATGCTCTTTAGTTTGCTCTTAATGTAAAAATGTGCTAGGCCATCTCTAATGCTTGCAAATAATGGAAAGTTGTAAATATGAAAGTAAAGCTTTTCCCAAGTAGCTTTTGTCTAATTGTTCTTAGCTAATATATACTGTCCATGAATCAAAGAGAATAATTTCACTACAACTAGGGAAAAGACTTGTGGACATCTGTTATTTAAAAGGCACAAAGTAATGGATGATGTGGAAAATATTGAATGTTTAGTGTTCTTTTGCTGCTGACTTATAGAGTGTTTTAATGTGAGTGAACCGAGATTAGCTCAGTTGGTTAGAGTACACTGCTAATAATGCCAAGGTTGTGGATTTGATTCCCATCGGGGCCATTCACTTACAAGTTGGACTTGTTGATCCATGTGGGTCCCTTCCAACTCAGAATATTCTGTGATTCTGTGAACTAGATGTTTGATAGTACTAAAACTGACAAAAAAGGACTTGGAGGATATTCCAAAGGTAAGGAAAACTAGATGGCAGGATAATTTTAGAGATATCAGAGATATTATGGTCAACAAAGAAAACTTGCATTAGAGCCCTCAAGGAACTAGCTGAGGTGGTCTTGAGGAAAAAAAAAAAAAAGAGACAAGATAGAGAAAATCAGATTTAACATCCTATTTTAAATGAATGAACTACTGTCTTGTATTGTGTAACTTGTTTCATCTGACTTGAATATCAAAAAACATATCAAAATGTTAAACAACAGCATTGCAAGCTTCAGGAGACTTACAAAGTTGTGGGAACGCACTAGTGTGATGCCAGATAGGATAAGCCTTGTCTAATTTGCAAGCAAACTGGTTTGAAGGTAGAAGGCCATAGATGAGATATAATTTGATACTGCCTTAACTTGTGAAAAGTCAACTAACAAAGCTAACACAAAGTAGATGTGTTCAGCTGTCATTTCCAAACAAGAGTTCAGAAGAATTATTTCCTTCTTTGTCATCATTGCACTATAGCCCAGGTGTCATGTATTGGCCAGCATGATAAGTTTCTTTCCTCATGCTGGCAAGAATGACAAGATCACAGCTTGTACTCAGTGCACCACTGACTCCCAGAACACAGAACACCTGTTGGCCAACTTTGCAGATATACAGTCCATTCACTCAGATTTTCCCTCCACTTATCTGGTTCAGGATCTTGGCCACATCTGAGTTACCACAGGCAAAGCTTGTAGGAAGGCGTAGGCTCTCCTAATAATACCTAATCTGGAGCCTGGTGGACAGAGCCACCAAACCAAAGGCCAAACTTAGGATTCTCTTGCAGTCTTTGTGACACATACCTAGTGGAATGGGTAGGGTTTATGGGCTCCTGTAGCTATGGGAATGAAGCCTGCCTCTGTGAAAAGCCTAATCTCCACAGTGGATACCTAGGGAAGAGCTTGTTGTGTTTATTAATGTAGAATTTCTCTGCCCTGGATACTGAAAACAACTCAGTGAAGTAAATGCAATGCTTTACAGAGAGAAAAATAGAGAGTGCACCAAGACATTGTGTACCAATTTTCAGCATGCTTTCTTCCTAATTAACATGTTATTAGAGAGAATAACTAGTAGGCAATTTTAGAAATCTTTTTTGCCAAGGGTACTTCAGTACACAAAACCAAAAGTACCATGGCAGACTTTAAACACCAACTACTTTTTATGCTGGTACTAAAAAATCTCCTGAAGTGAATTTTTCTTAAGCTTCTCAACTTAAACCTCGACTACACATTGTCACTGTGATACACCTGTGGATGCCTAGTATTAGCTTAGTCAGGAATGCTGTGTTTACCCTTTTTGCCAAGTCAAGTCAAAATGTACCATGAAAAAATCTGTGCAGTTGAATGCATTAATATTTCATCAGTATATACATGTACACTGGCCTCTATTTGGAATCAATTTTATAGCCTTAAATGATTAGTGTCTGAAATAAATGATTGTATATGCATGCAGAGAAAAATGTGTGATTAATAAAAAAATGAAAAATACATTTTATGCAGAGTTCTGGAGCAGATTTTTCTTGTTTTAAAAATATTAGTAGGATAACAATGAGGTAATAATCTGAATTTTCATTTTCAATTAATAGAGAGACTTGTAAGGAATGAATTTTCCTCGAATGTTTAAAATCTTTTCTAGCATAGTACTATATTTTCTGCCTCATCTGCTTATCTGTTAGCAAAACCTTGCAACAAATATTCCCTGTTCATAATGGACTACATTGATTTCCCTATGGACAACCCTTGTGCTGTAAAATCATTCCACTTATCTATGATTTAAAAAGATGACCTAGAAATGGATTTGAAATCCTTAGGAGTGCTATCAGATAATGTATACATATCAAGAAAGACAGTAGCATCCACTCAAACCCAGCACTGGTTTTAAGCATGTATTTCTTGTGAGGCCCAACCAAACTGTATAATTAATACATTCAGAAATTTCTCTCTTAACTCTCTAGGAAGTAACAGTGTTTAACTGAAAATAAGGTAAAAGGTGAAAAGACCACCTTTTTAGACTTGCTGACTGGAAGCTGAGGATTCTTATAATAAACTGTTACTTGATTAACAGTAGAATCCTTCTTATTGCTTTTTCCAAAATTTACATGCTCTTAAACAAAACAACTAGAAGTCACCATTATAAACTTTAGATTCCACTGTGTTTCAGCTTTTCTCTGATTTTATTTGCCAGAGGTTCAGACCAGTGTTGTTTATTAAAGACAGGCTGTTCCCATGGAGGGTGAATCTCCTTAAATTTAGCATTGTCAGTAAAACTGAGGCATTTCCATAGGTTTTCATCACTGGAGTGCTGCTGACCCAGCCCCTGAAGTGAAGACCCCACTGTGTTGTGCTTCCTACCCTACGGCAAAGGAGCTGGAACAAAAGCAGACTTTGTCTTTTTGTCAAAAACATAATATACACAGGACATATTTGGAAGGTACACATGCCATGGCCCATTGCAACAGGGACACCAGGGGAGGAAAGCATGCACAGCTGACAAGTGGTTTAAGCTGTATCCTTGAATGCAACATCAAAACTCCCATCTGTAATTTTCCTTAAAAATCACACAGCTGAAGCTCATCCTTTCTTAGTGAAGTAGGTGTTTTGTGCAAAGCACAAATTAATTCGCTCTTAATTAGTAATTTTCTAAGGACTTTGCCTTTTCCTGTGAAAGCAAATCCTATACTTTATCCAGTTAAACTACTATGATACTTGCAGTCTTACCCATATGCTGTTAGCTGCTCATTTATCTTGCACTAGTGATAGTCTTTTTAGCTGACCTGTGGTGTGACTTCTGCTGAATAGAATGTAAAACAGGAGCTGATAAAGAGCTTTTTTTGCATCTGAAGGTCATAAATATTGAACAGATTCTTTGTCATGCTCTTAAAGAAGAACATCACGCCTCTTTTTGTTTTGCAGTCTGACTTTGAAAAGCAAAGGCCTAGTAGGAGTACTGGGGTATATATAGAATACTTCATATTTTTAAAGGAGTACAGAACCACTTCTAGAAATTTGATAATAAATTCAAACTGTTTGAGCTTTAAAGTGCTACATTAATGCAGCACTACCACTCTAACATCAGGCACTCAGAACCAGAATATATTAGAAGGGTGGGCTGTTCTAATGTAATGTGTCTAAGCTGCATATCCCACATTTACATATGGCATATTTTAATAGTGATGTATTTGATAAATGTATTAAAAGTTGCATTTTAAAATCCACTTTCTTTTTCAATGTGCAAAGCTTATGTTAGTGAAGAGTGACAAAGAAAGATTTGAAGATCATCACTTGAGTGATTAGAAATTTTCAAACTCCACAGTTTCACAACTGCTTTTTTGACCATCAGGTTTTTCAATTAAATAAACATCAAGCATGCTGGCTGAAATAACCAGTTCTTTCCCCAGAGTTTATCAATTGGTTATTTAAATAATCTCAAGGTATATCTCAAAATATAGGAGTTTTATTTTTCCAAATGAGAATATATTTATATATATAAATCTTAACTATTTTTTAAAACAAATAAACATACCTAGAGAATTTTAAGACCATCAGCCAACTTTGAGATGCTCATCTATAGCCTTCCCAGTCCAAGTGTACACTTGGAAATAGAAACAGCTGAGGGATAATTCACACCTTTTGTTTCAGACCAACACTGAAAATTCTATGTCAAATTGATTTGTTTCATGGGTGCTTCAGTATAATCAGTTTGTAATTTGTTGTCTGGACTTACTGAAATGTGTGAGACATGTACTTCTCTCCGCTTACATGTAAAGAAGCATTAGTGTGCATGTCAGTTCAATCTAGAGTTCTGTTTTGAAGAAGTGTACGTCAGCATTTCGTGATCTTGCCGTGGTCTTTGAACAGTACTCTATGGAGGGGATTAGCCTTGACACTTGATTTTAGGAACCTCATAGGGTCTTCCCACTAAGTCAGTGTGGGCTTTGACTGGCTGCAACTGCAGGAAGCCAGCTGGGAAAAATGTAGAAATGGGAGAGATACCACGGAGTACAGACATTCTGTCCCTGTGTATCCACTGTGCTGCCATCAGATCCAGCCCTCTGGAGACTTCCCTTGAGCCCACCAGTATTGTAACGAAAAATGTAAGAACCCTGGCCCACATCTCAACCTCTGCTCTGTGATTTGTCATCTTCTGTTTAACTACTACTTACAGCATTACCTGAATAAGGGCATCGTATTTAGATATCACTTTTTTAGAAGTGCATGTTTTGTTATAGATGGAAAAGTGGAAAAAATTAGAGACTCTTGAACTCCTATCTGCTTCATCTACTAAAGGGCTTTTCATTAATTAAAATGTGGATCTCATGAGCAGAGACATTATAATTTGTTTCATTTTTTTTCAAATTATTTCTAAAGCATAATAAACTTATGTAACATCCTGATCTTCAAACACAGTTGATAAAAGCAGTCTGTAGTCTGATACAGGTTGAGTTTTTTAATAGAGTTTAAAAACAGTCTTTGACATTTTAGAAAACATTTGTATGTTATAAATAGTAACATTCTTCCCTATTAGACTGACTTTTTCGTCAATGGCAATGATTGATAGAGTCTATTCCTGCTGGAAAATAACTCCATTCACATTCTGAATCTAAATAAGACAGTGGAGTCTTAGTTGTACACATTTGTCTTTCCCCACCTTGGACAGATGAAACAGTGCAGAAAGTGATAATCCACAGTCATGAGTTTTCTTGCTATGGCTGTCAGAGCTGCAGCAAACTGCATCAATACAGTTTGCATTCTTGAATTTTCAGGTGGCCAGTTTTCAGGGCATGTTTCAATTGAGTAGTCATATTTTAAGAGTAACCAAAAACTATCTCATGTCTCTATAAGGGTGTGCTAAATCTTGGTGTCAGCCCTCTGTCTCCTGCTGAAGATGTCAATTGTTCCCTTCCCAGAATCACTGGCAGTCCAGACACCACTAGACTTTGTCATTGTTGAAGTTTGCAGAAGAAATAAGTGATGGAAATAAAACTGAACTTATAAGCACTTCTTTTTTCCCTTTCAGGAGCAAATTCAGAAATATATATTATTTCTATAAATTAAGACATATTTTGTTATTCATTGAGCAACATACTTCAATTTAATTATTGGCACCAGCCTGTTCTCAGATTATTTTTTTTTCCTTTCTTGGACGTCTTCTCAAAGCTTATCTAAACCTCATGAACTAAAGGGTCACTGTTACTGAGGGCCATTGATCCTTTATTTGCTGAGCAACACAATACCAGTGAAAGTCATGAAGCATTATGTGTTCCTGAGACAAATGAGGGCATTTGAGGCTTCTGAGAGAAAAGGAAAACTGGAGTCCTGATGATGTGGTTAGTCTTCAGGAGCTGTGATAATCTGGAAAGAACTGCAGGGACAAGGATGAGAGTTTTAACTGAAAGAAGCTAAAAATCCTTTTGCCTCTGGGCTGACACAAAGCAGGAAAATGTCACCAAAGAAGGGGAATGTTTCAGAAAGTTATCTGTAAGAAAGGAGATTATAATGGCACTGCTGACTTAATCTGACCAGGTACTTCTACTGGAGCTTATTACAGCAATGTATCTTATCTGACCCAAATCCAACAACAAATAGTTTTATTCTCTGTTCCTTTATATTTTACTCCTGGCTACAGATAAAACTGAGCATGTTTCATTGAAAGAATATTAGTATCTGGATACCAATTGTTCTCACAAAAGAAACAGTAGAACGTATTTGGTTCAACATAATGACTTCATTAAGCAAACAGAATATAAAAAGCTCAGTATTGTAGAAACAAAGAAAGTTTTTATATGATGAAGAAAAGAATAGGGATGAGTGTTCCACTTTTATGGAACAAAACTGGTGACCCCTTTGATAGCAGTATCACAAATCCAAGCTGGGTATTATTAAAATGTGTCTTGTCTCTGTAATTGTATAAAAGATGGTGTAAATCTTTGGAGCTATTTTCTTATATCCATCAAAATAAAAGGACTCTTAATTCATAATTTATAAGCATAACCACTCAGTGAGTGCTCCTGCAGGGTACTGTGACTACCTTAACAACCACCAGGGAATATTAAGCAGGAACAGCAGGGACCCTTCCTGACATAAATAACATTTTTTCTAATATCACTTTTTTTTTTCCTTAATGTTTGGATAATTAAGTTTGCCCTCTGCTACACAAGGTGTTAACTGGTCATCTCCATACTGTTATAAAGATGAGAAGACTGGAAATAACACCTAGACATCTTCACTGCCCTGTGCTGACAGAGCAGAGGCAGCTGGTATCGATCACCAGTCTAACTAGTAATAAGAATGTAAACTCAGCCTTGTGCTGCTTTCCATCAAAGCAATGCAAGTCAAGCTTTCCTTTTACACAGACCTGCACTCATTTCTCCAGTTGTCAATATGTTCTGATAGAGCTTTTAGAGACTTATCAATATTTAACTGCACTTCTATTGACTCAGCAATTACACAGTAATTGATTTAAGATTGATTATCATCATGTTAACATTTTAATGGTCAAAGACTAATATAACTAACTGAACATGAGATTATTTTAGGCTTTTATTGTCTTTGTCCATGCATAATACTGTTCCTTGCAACCAGATTTTAAATTTTGCTTAATGTATTGTTCACCAGAAATAGTTGAGAATATTTTTTATAGATTTAGTCTTTTTCAGAATTGATTCCTATTTCTACAGCATAGTATCTTTATTATAACAAAAACATTCAAGTGGTTATTGGTGAAAATATATGAAAAGTGTGAGTACTAGCAAGCAATCTATTAATCTACTGTGCCAAATGTGAGACAGGTAGCTAAAGGATAAGACAGCAAAGTTATTTTATCAACTGCAGTGCTATATCCAAGACCTATGCTTGATGAATGAAGCTTTTCATTAATCAGTTTTATTGATTTATTGCATGGAGAGGTCTGAGACATAGTTGGAACTACAAGAGGTTTGCTGTAGAACTGCTCTGCCAGCTGTAGTGGATGTAAATATCAGCCAAGAAAAATATCCCAAAAATAAAACCAGGAATGTGTAAAGATGGAAGCTTTTTCCAGTGCAACAGTGCTTAATGCCTTGCTATTGTTTTTTCTAACTCTTTGGTTATCTTGGTGTGTGAGGTAGAGTCAAGGCTGTGTGTGATTTGCTGTGTACAAGAGAATGGGAAGATGGGAGCCAGCACCAGTTAAGGATTTTACGTTTTAGACTGGAGATAAAATTACCAATGAAGAACTACTTTTTGTTTTGTTTTGTTGTTTTTGTTGGGGGTTTTTTGTTGGTTTTTTGTTTGTTTGTTTTTGTTTGGTTTTTTTGTTTACTGTAAACCATTTTCCACCCAGTCTTTTCTGAGATGATCAGAGATTAATTTAAGAAAAGCTAGCACTATATATTTACCTGTTACTTGTCATGATCTACCTTGAGGGGCACTTTCTAAGAATCCACTTCTGAAATTTTTCTCCAAAGGCCAGTTGCTCTCACAAACAGACCTTGGAAGGCTGAGTCTTAGACATTGGCCTTAATCAAAGGCAAAAAAATGTAAAGGAATCTTCAAAGGGTGCAACACTATGTAAACTGAGCGGTTGATGAGCTATTTCATTGCAGAGCTGACTTTTTCACTGGTAACATCTCAAAAAAATGGTACTTTCTGCAATAAAGTGGAGAAGTTTGAAGTCTTTGGAAGTTTATGCATCCAGTTTAAAACAAGCTGTCAAAGAACAGCCACTTGCTGGGTTGCTACATAAACAATGACAAATTTTACTGTACAGCACTGTTATTGTAGGATTTGGTCAGACCTGTACCTGTTTATGGTGTGTATATTTATGACATCTTTGTCTGTTCTTTAGTAACTACTGGAAGATTTTTAACTTTCAGGCATGAGGACTCCTGTAGACATCTTTTCATA